>MCJB01052430.1:289851-322650 GCA_002018475.1 Nicotiana obtusifolia | reverse complement strand
TTAAACAGACTATTTCATCATTGGAAAGAAAATCTGCAGAAAAACCAGAGTCAGGAATGCGGTTGCATTCCTCAAATGCGGACCGCATATTGAGCAATGAGACCGCATACCCAGACAGACTTCTGGGCAAGATCCAGGTCAGAAATGCGGTCGCATTTTTGACATGCGGACCGCAAATCATGCTTCGTTTTGGATTGCGGTGAAGGCTAGGGTTACCTTTGCGATGGTCGCGTCAAATATGCGGACCGCATATCTATTATGCGACAGATATGCGATCGCAATTTAAGCCTGACAGGGGCATTTTTGTCTCGATTTTCGATCCTTTATAAATAAGAAACCAGCATCCATTAGCCATGCAAAACCCATTGTCGTTACCAACTAAGAGAGCCAGCTCCAAAACACCCTAAATCAAAGCAAAATCAGCCTTGAGAACATATCCAATGGAGACTTTCTTGGACAAATTCTTGAAAGAGGGGACTTTGGCCATCTTAAAACATAATTGGAGCTATCGAGCTCGGATTGCAGCTAATCTTGAAGGGGAGATTTTCAAGGGAAACATCGGGGTAAGTATTCCTAACTCAATCTTGGTCAAATTACCCAAATCTATTGCTTTTCTAGTATGAAATTTGTGATTTAAGTTGGAAAAGTTTTGGAAGATCCTCAAGTTTAGATTTAAAGAATTGGAGGTCGATCCGATGTCAGATTTCGATAAAATTTTGTATGGTTGAACTCGTGGGGAGATAAGGAACCCGTTGAGGTGAAATTTTCTGAACTTCGAGAAGTGGGCCCGGGGTTCGGGTTTTGCTAATTTCGAAATTTCTTGGTATTTTCCGATTGTTTTGCTGGGGCTTTGTTCCCTCAGCATAGTGTGACATATTCATTCTAATTTTGGATAGATTCGACGCGCGTGGAGGCCAATTCAAAGGGCAAGGGCGTTGCGGGCTAGGGATTTAGCCGGTTCGAGGTGAGTAGTGATTGTAAATGATGTTCTGAGGGTTTGAAACCCCGGATTGCACATTGTAGTGCTATATTGAGGTGAGGCACGCGCTCGATGATGAGCGTGTGGTCGTTTACTACTGGGGATTGTGACTTGGCCCATCCCGATTGATGATTTCACTACGCAATTGATTGAAACTTACTTGTTATTATCTTGGGTTGCTGATTACCATATTTGGGCTTCGTGCCGATTATCTTAAAACCCTTCGGGGGTATTTATCACTGTTCCCTCACTGTTTTGATGCATTACTTGAACTCAGTCGTATTGATTACCACTGTTTTACAACTCAGCCACTTTTACTCAGTTTTGAGGTTTAAATGATATTTTATATATGATGTAAATGGGACGGGTGGTACGCCTACCACAAAATATGATGTAAGTGGGAGCGGGTGGCACGCCGCCACGAGATATGATATAAGTGGGAGCGGGTGGCACGCCGCCACGAGATATGATGTAAGTGGGAGCGGGTGGCACGCCGTCGCGAGATATGATATAGCGCTTGCGCCGTAAGGGGCCCCTCCCCGAGTCTGTACACCCCCAGTGAGCGCGGGTACCCATTGTGATGTGAAATATAGCCCGAGGGGTTGATATTGTGATGTGAAACCTAGCCCGAAGGGCTGATGTTGTACTATGTGATATGCCCGAGGGGCGGATATTGTACCATGTGATATGCTCGAGGGGCCGATACTGTTTTTAAACGATGCTGAGCCCGAGGGGAGGTTTTAAATGTTTTCTTTTACTTCACGTTATTTTCTTGAAAAATTCACATGTTTACTGCTTCATTATAGATTGCCTTGTGCTTTATGTGTTTTCGTACTTTCAGTTGTTATTTACAATTATTACTCACTGAATTGGAAGTACTAACATTACTCCCTGCATCATGTGTGCAGATTCAGACATTGTTGATTCCGCTCTGAGGCATTGACTACTCCTGTTAGGGCGGTCATTTAGAGACTACGAGGTAGCTGTTGGCATCCGCAGCCCCGTGTCTCTATTATTTGCTGTTTCCATACTCTTCAAACAATTGTAAATGTTGTATATATATCAACTGGTAGTAGGATCCATAGTTGCTCATGACTTTGTGACACCCCGGTTTCGGGCTGTTGTCGGGATGGTTAGCTATGTTTTCCGCAAATTACTGTTATTAAATTTTGCTTATATTGTTTTCTTGTCAAATTAACTGCTTAAAAATGAGGTTTAGTCCGAATTGGCTTGCGTTGTCTTCACGAGAGGTGCCATCAAGACCGGGTTCGGGGTTAGGGTCGTGACAAAACCTGATCTTAACAGTTCCATCAGAAGTTTGTTTGACTTCTGTGATTTCACTATTAATGTTATCTCAAGGAGCTATTGCTTCCTCAATGGCTCATTCTTTGGGAAAATCTATTTCATCCCATTTAATAGTCCTTCTTGTAGTAACTTTAGACTTACCAAAATTAGTTTCTATTAGAATAGTTTCATTTTTGAAATTCATAATTTTGCACATAGGGTTTAAAGTATATAGAGGCTTATAATAAATCCTGTAACAGATACATATAACTTCTGTTCCTGGCATATAATCATAACCACGAAGTTTAATACTCAATATCAAAGCATTTAAATAGTTTTCATCATTCAAATAATTTTGTAATTTTAGGAAAAGCATTAAAATATATAGGGTCGTAGGCCAAACTGGTTTGTACTGTCCCTATAAGGAATTTTTTTTCAATTTTAGTTTCTGCCATCTCTGAGAGCTGCTATGAAACTTTCAGGTAAGCCTCTTAACGTAAGTGGCTTGAAGGCAACTTGTATTAAGCCAATATGCAAAAATATATGAGTTTCCCTATAAGGAGTTAAATCACTTTCAGATAATAATCTAAAATTAGCATGATCATTATTTACTGTGATAGTCTCTTCAGTAGTTTTAACTACTTGTTTTAAACCTAATTTTTCAAAGGTACCTAGTTGATATATAACCTTAGGTTGGATTTTAGGAATTGTCTATTTATTAAGAAAGTCAAATTGTTGAGACATATCATATTCTTTCTTCCTACTGTTTTTAACTGTAATTTGATTCCTAATGATATTCATTAGAGAGAATTATGTTGAACTTAGCATCTATTTCTATTCTTTCACATGACTCCGATACCATCTGACTGGATCGCTTCAACGACATATACATATATATATAGATATATATATATATATATATATATATATATATATATATATATATATATATATATATATATATATATATACGTATATATATATATTACAAATTAAATACATATAAAAAAAAATCTAAAGCGGGATGATACCACATACTAAAGAGAGTCTCAGTCACCGTTTCCTTTATCTCAAGGACTAAGAAGCATGCAAGAAATTATCAATTTTTTATTTCCTTTTAAGGCCCTTTTATTTGCTTTCTTTTGGTAATTACTAGTATTAGAACTCGCCCGATGCACGAATAACATTAGAAAAATATTAATTTTGTCCAACATTAGAAAAATAGTAAAAAAAATATTTTTTCTTCTATTTTATTTTAATTATTAAAAATATATTATATGAGAATTTCATTATATGTCTAAACTTTTACTATGTTACTCAGAAAATTAATTATTCAATGTTTTTGTTTTTGACTTTACTTATTGAGATGCGAATTGTGTAATATTATCCATTATATGTCATTACTTATCACGAATCAAAATAATTTCTGTAATACCCCAATATTTTAAGTGAAGATATATTGGACATTTAAAAAATAATTTAAGTCCAAAACAAAAAAAGAAAAAATAAAGGAACAAATTAAACTAATAAAACAAATCGAAGAAAACCTAGTCAAACTAAAACATAAAGGGGATTTGAGTCCTTCACCTAGTGGGATTTTAAAAATTAAAAAAAAGAAAAAGAAAGAGAAACAAACAAAAAGGGCCGAAGCCAATCTTGCAGAAAGGAAAAGAGGAAAAAGGGTTAGAACGAAGCCAAAAAAAAGAAAAAAAAAACTTCAGCAGAAAAAAAAAAAACGGCAAAGAAAGGAGAAAACGAAAGAAACAAAGTTTCTGTTTTCTCAATTTTGTTCGCCGCAAGTCCGCAACTGCTTGGGTAATCTTGAGAGTTTGATTTCACAAGAATTTTGTAATCAAAAGTGGCAGATTGACTGCTCTTTATTTGTGATAGCTTCTCACTGGAATTTTGTGGAGAAAAAGGCATAAAAAAAACCAGAAAATTCTGGTGTAATTTTGTGATAAACTCCAGGTATTTCATGTATCCTTTCTCCTTTAGAAACAGAAGTAGCTTTAAATACATAATTCCACGCATGACTGAGTAAATATAGGTTATATTAGATTCTGAGTTTAACGGGAAGGTTAAAAGATTGGGAGAAATCCATGAGACTTTCCATGAATTACAGAGCAGATTATATGAATCAAATAAATTTATAGATTATGGATTAGTTGAATTTCTCATAGAATGGGTAAATATAATTCCAAGAATTGATGGTAGAATATGAAACTCGGAGGATTGGGTATTTTAAATTAATTATGAATTAGTTTAAACTATGAAATTGACTCGAGATTGATATGACATGATTATAGATTGATCGGAGGAGGTTTTACTGATCGCTCGAGGTGACGAGTTTGATATTTGACACGAGTACTGTGAATAGTAATCTTACCGGAATTTGTATTTTCATAACTTGCATGATTTACACATGATTTTTAATATGAATATGTTACCGATTATTTTGAGTTACATGTTGGACAAGTCTTTTACTCGATATGAAACCGAAATAGTTATTTGAGATGAGTACCGTGATTTTAAATATTTTTGATGTCACTAGATCTGTTTTACCGTTACTTGAATTTGCTGATATCGAAAGAAAATTATATGATTTGATAAGAACTGAAATGCCCTATATTGTTTTAAAATAGTTTCTACGAGTATATACGGATTTCAGAGACAAGTATAAATGGGAGTAGACATTGAAGGATCCCGTAGTTAACGGCGGGTTCGTTAGACCTGGTGCACCTTGTAATTACTGATTACCGTTATAGCCCTCGCTAGTGGGAAGGTAGAACTAGCATACCGTTACCGATTTCTCTCGAGTAGGGACTACCGTTATATACGACTTCTGGTAAAGAAGACCACAGTTATATCGATTACATGATCCGTTCATTGAAACCTCCCAAAATGTGAATACTGATATTACACAGTGGTTACCGAGCTTATTACTGAATTGTTAATTATATTTTACTACAAAAAAAGCGTGATGAGACTGAAAATGATTTATTATTTCTGAAAGGGCATTTTTATGTTATTTTCTCTTTGAGATACTAGCATGTTTCTGACTTGTCCCCAAATAAAAAAAAAGGGTTGTGGTTAAGTGTTATTACTCACTGAGCTAGCGACTCATTCCCCGCTAATTTATTTTACAGAGACAGCAGTTGACGTAGGCGAGGATCTCGTCAATTAGAGCGCACAGTTTGACATTTTCTCGGTGAGCCTCGCACTTGTTCGCGTGGGCATAAATTTTCGGATTGTTATAGTCTTTTCATTGAACTCTTAGAGTCGCTCCATAGTTATTATTTTAGTGTTATGCGTATTATGTCGTTATTATGGTCTTATGTTGAGTATCGTTCTTATTTATCAAAGTTGGAGATAAATTAGTATTTCTATTGGTTAGTTGGTGGTTTAGTTATACTGGAGACTTGTATTGGTTAATTGACAAGTTGTCAATTGTTTGGTTTGATATTAGGATGTTTGGTTGTTGATTTGAGACAGGAAAATTTTCGGATGGTCCAAAAACAGGGGAAACTCTGTCCGATTTTCTGTAAAATTTCCGATGAGGCTTACTTGGAAGCACTTGTTCCTAAGCGCCGGTCACAATCCTAAATTGGGTCGTGACAATTTCTTATATCAAACTAAAGTAAGTCTTATTCTTTCAACCTTTTAAACCATGTTAGTTCGTTGTTGCATTATACAATACATAGTCTAAATCTTAAATTTAATTTTTCACACTCTTATTTTATAGCTAAAAATTCATTCATTATGTAAAATTCAATCGGTTGAGAAGGTAAAAAAAAAAAAGGTAAAAAGTAGAAGTAAATTAGGTTTAGCTATGACAGACCAACCAAAAATAATTTTTATTTAAAAGTAATTTGATCTTGTTTTAGATGTACAATAATTTTGTAACTGTTGAAGTACTACTATTGAAATAATAAAAAAATTAGTAACAAGAAAATAAATATTCTGAATACTTTTGCTCCTGGTATACCAAATAAATAACAGCTTCTGTTATTTGCAAAAGTAAAAAAATTACATAAAAAAGTTTGAAGATAAGCAAATAAGAAATAAGTCATAGTAAAGACGAACTATAAACTCAATTCAACATCTTTTTTATACATACTATTTCAAATCATATTCTTTCGATGCATACATTCATGAGAAAATGACTCGGGAGTCAACCGATACCATCTTATTTTACAAAGAAACTCTTTTTTTTAGTCATCACATTCTTGTTCCTTTGCTCTATTTAAAGAATAATGCATAAGATGGGTCCAATCAGTTGAAATAATTACCACACAAAGATTATGGATGTTCTCTAAAATTTAACAGTTGTAGCTATTACCATTTATTTGTATATATTCGAAAGATTATTTTCTATGTTCTTTAACCAAACAGGAAACCTGTTGAAATGAAAATAATCAAAAAAAATGATAGATGATATAATAAAATGTTAAACTAAAAATTTAAATACAATAATTATGTATGATTACATATAACACATACATATGATCCAATTATGAATATCACAGAAACACTTCATTTTATATCATCTTGATAAATCTTACAATATTCAAATTACCAAAAAATCATATTAATTGCTTTTAAAAATTGATGATATACTTCTAGAGAATGAATGAATTAAATTGTAACGTCCCAACCGGTCGTTTTGAGAATTTGCATTCTGTTTAGCTGTCTGAAGTCTTAAGTAGCTTCATATGATTTATTATGACTTGTACGAATCGACAGTTTTTGTTTTCAGGTGCCTTAGAATCGATTTGGAGGAATGAATATCATGTTAGAAGCTTTAAGTTGGAAGAATTGACCAAGTTTGACTTTTTTGTATTTGGCCTCGGATCGGATTTTTGATTGTTCCGATAGATCCAGATGGCGATTTTGGACTTTGGGGTATGCTCGTAATTTCATTTGGATGTTTCTAGAAAGTTTCGGCACTATTTGGCGAAAGTTGGAAATTTGAATGTTTGGAGTGTGCATAAGTTTGACCGGGAGTTTACTTTGATGTTATCGGGTTTGGATTATGGTTTTAGGAGTATTAATAGGTTCTTATGTCATTTGAAACTTTTGTGCAAAATTTGAGGTCATTCCGAGTTCATTTGATATGGTTTGGCACGAGTTTTGGAAGTTGAAAGTTAAAAAGTTCATAAAGTTTGTTTTGAGGTGAGATTCGTGGTTTTAATGTTGCTATGTGAGATATGATGCCTCGAGTAGGTCCGTATTATATTTTGGGATTTGTTGGTATGATTTGACGGGGCCTCGAGGGGCTCGGATTTATTTTGGATCATTGGTTGAGAGACTAGTTAAGTTAAGAAATTTAGAGTTTGACCATGGTCAATATCGGGTTAAAACGACCACTTTTCGGTATTTTGAGGGCGCGAGCAGGTTCATAGCATGTTTTTATGATTGAATGCGTATATGATTTGTGTACGGGATATTCCGGATGAGTTTCGGGGTAGTTTCAGATCATTTCGGTGAAGTTTGGGTTTGCTGGACTACACATTTGCTAACATCCGGTCGCAATTGCGAACATGTGTTTTGGTTGCAAATGCGATATCTGTAGCTGGGTTAAGAGTTGGAATTTCGGGATTTTAGCTCATTCTTACATATTTTGAACCATAGACTCCGACTTGGGCGATTTTGGAGGCGATTTTTACCACAAGGATTGGGGTAAGTGTTCTCTACATTGTTTTGATTATATTTCATGAATCTATCTTCGACTGTGGCATTTGGATTATGATTTTTAAAGAGAAATTGGGGATTTTTGTCTAATCTTTCCTAAAGTGAATTTTTGGGTTTTGAACATTGGTTTAGAGCTGGATTTGAGTGAAATTAGTATGTTTGGACTCATAATTGAATATTTTGTCGAATTTCATGAGTTTTGTCGGGTTCCAAGGTGCGGGCCTAGATTTGAATTTTTGGTTGACTTTGAGTAAATGTGTAAAGATTCGACCTTTATCGATTGGGTTTGCTTCCTACAGCATTATTTGACGATTTTGAGTTGCTTTTGGCTTGTTTCGAGCCGTTCCTAGGATGACTTGAGCGGGATGTCGCTTCTAGTGTATAGATTTGGTTTGTTTGAGATAAGTGTCTTGCCTAACTTTGCTGGGGATATTTTTTCTACTAATTGCCATTGCTACATGCAGGGGTGATTCATATATGATGGTGAGTGTATATGCATGTGCCAGGGTTAATCATGCTCGGGGGTAAATTATATGATAAATTGTGCCTTGTAGAATTACGTGACTTTCTTGTTTCATGTCTCACTTGACTTCTAGATAATACAAGATTGCACAACTTTTAGATGGATCTGCCTTGCTTTCTCATTCCCGGAAAGAAGAGTATATATACATGAGTTTAAGCTCATACTTCCTAAAATCTCTCCTATTATTCTAATAATATCATATTTCATATTCCTATAATATATCATATGATATCACATCTCTAACAAATAGATACACAATATATGATTATTATATTTAAAGTTTTACACATTTACAGATCATATTTCATTAAAAAAATTCAGTTCTCTACAGATTCTATAATGAAGCACGATGGAAAATCAATAAGGTTTGCTAATTTCATTTTATAGTAATTAGCTCCTATCAAATCAAACTTGATTTTTCAATCTCAATTAAAAAAAAAATAGTTTTCTGAAAACCTCATTTTTATAAAAGGTATGTGTAAATGTCAAAACGTATATTTTGGTTGTTTTCTTGTCAAAAAAGATACCTATGGTTATCTATATCATATATGTCACGACCCAAAATCCACTATAGGTCGTGATGACGCCTAAAGCCACTGTCAGGCAAGCCAACGGTGATTAATCAATTTAGTTACTCGTTTTATTATTTTCCAATTTTCGTATATAAAATATAATTACAAGGTGATATGGTAATAATTACGCGAACTACAATAATGAACATCCAATAAGGACCCCCAAAATCCGGTTTCACAAGTGCATGAGCATCTACCAAGAAATATAATAAAATACAACATCTATCTGAAATGCAAGATAGACAGGAGAATGTAAAATTCTGACGGAGAGACTCTGTATGCTGCGGATCGTAACATCAACACTTACTAGTGATCTAATAAATCAAGTACAACAAAATGTAAACGAGTGCGAGGCATGGTAAAAAACAGTGTAAACAAATTTAAGCACGTGGTACGATCCTCCTCTGAACAGTAAAAGGAAGCCCTTATTATCGGTCACCTCCTCAACCGGAGTGGATATGGAAAATGATCCCCACTAGACAGATCATCACATCTCAAATCAGGAAAAACTCATGGATACGATGGCTTCTGGACAAATAATATGCACTACGCTGCCGAGGCGAACAGTCCGATCTCATAAGGGTAGTTATAGAACTGTCGAGCTCGTACGGCCCGATCTAAAATACTGTGTGCACTGCCGAGGGTCGAACTACACGAACCATAGATGCATCTATTATACTGTCGAGGCGAACATCCCTCTCCCATGAGAATATGATACTTTAACGGGTCCTTGAACCCACTCATGAAGATACATGTGAGTTATAAAATTTAAGGAAGATTTTCAATGAAACACACAACGCGAGAGGAATTCATAAGGGAAACAAAATTGTTCTGCAACTAATTAAGTAGCTCATCAAATCTCTTATAATAGCGAGTCTATCACTCTACGCAAGCCTAGTCTCAAGTCGTAACCCAAAATAAAGGAATTAAACAGGAAAAGATAACTCAAATAGTTCAATTAAAGCATGGCGTAAACCTAAGTCTACCCGGACAAATCAGGAATCCTAGCGGACACACGGACACTCGTCATCTCATACGTGTGTAGATCCCACAACATGTAGCATATAAAAATATAACACCTACGGGTAACTTCCCCCTCATAGGGTTAGAAAGAAGACTTACCTTGCTCCGAAGTTCCATAACAAGAGACTTACCTCGCTCCGAAATTCCAAAATATTTGATATATTTTTATATGACTTGTATGTAAAGTTTGGTGTCATTCCCATGTCCAATTTCATGGTAAAAATCCAAAATAGCAATTTCTAGGTATCTTTCAAAATCTCACAATTTCTACTAATATTCATGTTTAAATCCATATATAATTCATGTATTTCACTAACATTATGTGGGAGTTACTTATCTTAAATTAGATGAGGAAAATCTCCCATTGAAGCTCTCCAAAAATTGGCAAACCAAGTAAGAATGAAAGAAAAT
This sequence comes from Nicotiana obtusifolia, assembly GCA_002018475.1. Classification (NCBI taxonomy): domain Eukaryota; kingdom Viridiplantae; phylum Streptophyta; class Magnoliopsida; order Solanales; family Solanaceae; genus Nicotiana; species Nicotiana obtusifolia. The sequence continues at coordinate 312,167 of MCJB01052430.1, read as the reverse complement.
AGGCCAAATCCCGTATAAATTAAGTCTGCTCAGGCCCGTCCTTCTTCGTGATCGCGGGAGAATCTTCACGATCACGAAGACTAAAAATTCACTGCCTCCAAAATTCTCTACGCGTTCGTGACCAAAAGGCTGCATTCGTGAAGCCTTCTGACCTCTGTCCTTCGCCTTCGCGGGCCACGATCCATGTTCGCGAAGGTTTAACGCCTGGCAGGCCCCTGCTCCCCTTCCTCTTCGCGTTCGTGACCACAAAGTTGCGTTCGCATAGGCTACTCCAGCCTCTGCTCTGCGTTCGCGTCTCTTTCATCGCGTTCGTAATGGGCAAATCTCAGCAGCCCCAAAAATCCTTCTTCGCGAACGCGTGAATCCCTTCGCGTTCGTGAAGAACAAAACCAGACACCAGCAACCAGCAACAACAAATCATCCAAACTTGGTCCGAAGCTATCCCGAATCACATCTGAGGCTCCCCGAACTCCGTCCAATAATGAAAATCCCTAAATAACATCAAAATAATGAATCAGCAATCAAAATCCTTCTTTCAACTTTTAACTTCCAAACTTCGACGAATGCGTCCGAATCATATCAAAATATTTTGAAATGATGCCAAACTTTACGTACAAGTCATAAGTCATGATAGGAACCTATTCCACGACTCGGAATCCGAACGGATACGACAACATCTAAATTTACCTCAAATCAAACTCAAGAAATCCTTGAACTTTAAAAATGCCAACCTTCCATAATAAGCGTCGAAATGCCCCCGGACCACCCGATACTCAACTTGAACACACGTCCAAATCCAAAATTATCTTACGAACTTATTGGAACCTTCAAATCACGATTCCAAGGTCGTTAACTCAAAAAGCCAAACATTAGTCAACTCTTCCAACTTAAAGCTTCCGAATTGAGAATTTTCCTTTCATAACTACTCTGAACTTCCCAGAATTCAATTTTGACCACACGTACAAGTCATAAAACATAAAGTGAAACTACTCGAGGCCTCAAACCTCCAAACGACGCGCTAGAGCTCAAAACGACCGATCAGATCGTTACAATACACAAATAAGGTTAGATACGGCAAAACTTGTACTACTTTTTATTATTTATTTTCCAAATAAAAAATTATTGTTTCAAACTTAAAAGAAATGTGTAATATACAAAATAAAAATTTAAGTGATTCTTTCTCAAAAAAGAATACCTACCATAACTGAATTATACACAAAACTTCAATTAAAGATAGCTAAAATAATATATATTATACACAAATAATGCCAGATACAAAGCTTGTACTAAATAAATAATACTTCATCAATCTTTAATTGATTAGCCAACAAATATCCTTACCATAATTATAGGTTAACTAAATTATACTACACTGTGTTATTTATTTTTCGAATTAAAATCCCTATGATTCTTTCTAAAAAAACGAAAACCTACCATAACTGAATTATACACAAAAGTTTAATTAAAGATACCTACAGTAATGTATATTGTACACAAATAAGGTCAGGTACAAAGCTTGTACTAAATAAGCTACTCTGTGTTATTTATTTTTCAAATTAAATTTATATTTAATAATATAAGAAAGTTTTGATTAGTCAACAGACGTCAAATATATTTCCTATCATAATTAAAAAAATATTTCTCATTCAACTATTACTTTAATTAATTATATTTTCATTTATAATTTCAAATTACCATTGTTGTCTTAAAATTGCCAAGTGACTTCATTTTAGCTTGCCACATGGCTTAACCACATTACAAACTACCGAGCTTTTAATATAATAGAGACATAGAAGATTTTATGTAAGATCTTATTTTGCTGCTTGGATTTTTTTATTTCTTAAAATCAATAAATCTTTAATATCTTAAGTAAATTTTAGTTTTATTTTATATTTTAACTTATCTCTAAAGTATAACTATTCATAGGTTATCTCAATCTACGTCTTTTTCTACTTTTATTTTTTCTATTATATTTTTTTAATTAATTTTGTGCCTCCGTATTTTTAGGTAATATAGAAAAAAATGTATGAGTGGATGACTATATATATATGTATGTATGTATGTATGCATGTATGTATGTATAGATATAGATATAGATATAAATATATAAATTAGATTTGTTTAAAATCTATTTAGATTATGTATAAGATTCATTCAACTACTTCCATTAATTATGTTTTAATTTATAATTTCTAATTACTAATGTTGTCCTAAAATTACTAAGTGACTTCATTTTAACTTGCCACTTGACTTAGCCATAATGCATACTACTCTCCTTTTAATATAATTAGATATATATATATATATATAGAGAGAGAGAGAGAGAGAGAGAGATTATGTATAAGATTCATTCACCTACTTCCATTAATTATATTTTTATATATAGTTTTTAATTATTAATATTGTCCTAAAATTAGTAAATGACTTCATTTTAACTTGTCACTTAACTTAATCACAATGCATACTGTCCTCCTTTTAATATAATATAAATAGATCGATCAAAAATGCAAAAACGGCTACAACCAAAAAATTGGGAACTAACGTCATGAATCGTGATATTTCTGAAAAAAAAAAGATTCAACTTGCTGCTTTCATAATCAAGATTTTTTTATTATATTGGACTGTGAAATATATATGTACATACATACATATATATGTACAACATACATGCATATATATATATATATATATTATATTTATTTAAGATCTATTTAAATTATGTATAAAATTCATTCACCTACTTTCATTAATTATGTTTCGATTTATAATTTTTAATTACTAATATTATTTTAAAATTATCAAGTGACTTTATTTTAACTTGTCATTTTGCTTAACCACAATACATATTATCCTCAGTTTAATATAATATTGATATATTGGTCAGAAATGCAGAAACGGCTACAACCAGAAAATTGGGAACTAACGTCATGAATCATGATAATTCTGAAGAGAAAAAAATCAACTTGCTGCTTTCATAATCAAGATTTTTTTATTATATTGGACTGCGATATTACTATAAATAGGGCTAATGTAGGGAAATTTTCACTTAGTCTCAGCTTTATATGCATTCATTACGAAAGTGTTAGCGCGTCAGAAGAAGTCATACATTTGACTAATCTGTTTTTTAACAGTAATATTGTGGTGAATTTTACCTGCCTGCCTTTAAATTTGATAAAGAATTCATATAGCTGCATTTAATATTGCTTGTCAATTAGTCAGTAACAGAATATTTGGTTTATATGTTCGTCGTTCATGCATTCACTAGTATAATCCGCAGTGGTAGACTTCTTTACATCTTGTAGTAGCTATTTTTATTCCATGTAGTGTCTGGTATCCGTATTGGGGATTGATTAAATTTAGATTCGCACCATGAAGTTTCACATTGGGGAGTAAAGTGCTACCTAATTACAATAAAGACGATTATATATTCGGGGCTCGAACTCGAAAATGTAATGGCCCGGGCGATAATTTTGAGTATATTAGCCTCGATCCCCTATTTATTGCCTTCTCTGTATTATTCTGTGATTACGTGACTTGCCGGGATGTTTAGTTTTAGTTTCGGGTGAGTTTCGGAATGAAATGAGACACATAGTCCCTAAATTGAAAGTTTAAGTCGTAGGAGTTGACCGTAGCTTGACTTGTGTAAAGACAACTTCAAAATGCAATTTCGACGGTTCCAATAGCTTCGTATGGTGATTTTAGTCTTAGGAGGGTGTCCGCATGTTGATTTGGAGGTCCGTAGGTCGTTTCGGCGTATTGGCGATAATTGGAAGGTTGGAAGATATTTGAAAATTTTGACCGGGAGTGAACTCTTTGATATCGGAACGAATCCTGAATCTGAAAGTTGAATTACTTGCTTTTCTTGATTTCCGTATGCATTACTTAACTGTGAAAATTATTTACTTGAAATGGCTATCCTTGGAATATCATTTATTCTGTTGTTGTGTTTTGGTTTTTTGTGTTATTGCTAAGTGATTGGTTGGTTGTTTGCACGAGGTTTCTACCGTGCCGTTGTTATCGTTGCACGAGGTTTCGGGCGTGCCGTTGTGATTATTGATACGCATGCGGTGGTATAAGGTCTGGGTGTTGCAACGTATGGATTGAGATAAGGTGGGCTTGGTACGCGTGGCTAGTTGGGGAACTGTTAGAAGTCATGCGGTGTGATAAGGTGGGCTAAAACGCGAGATGCTATTTCGAAAAAATGATTTTCAAAATCCAAATATAAAGGCTCCCGCGGTGATATAAGGAAAGACTGTGATTTGTCTTTTTTCCTTTGGGACTACGGCGGTACCTCGAGAGTTCCCCTGTTGATATTCTTTATTGTTGATATTCTTTATTTGATGTATGGTTTGGTTCTTGTTTTTTCCTTATCATGTAAAATTCTTATGTTCATGCCAGTTTCATACGACCAGGTGGAGTAGCACAAGATCTGCCTCTTGGCTATGTATAGATATTGATTCATTCACATAACAATTTGCTTCTCGTATCGACGAATTAAAAGAGATGTCAACCGGCAACCGTAACTGGAAACAACGATTAGTGGATATTGGTACTGTCACTGCACAGCAAGCAAAGGATTGGGCGTTCGTGTTATATTATCTTTCCTTGATTCCGTGTTGTTATTCCCTTAAACTCTTTATTGTTCACTTCCCTGTCATTTTCATTATATCATTGTATCTTCTGTCTTGTTTCTTATTATCTTCAGTAGGGCCTTGACCTAACCTCGTCACTACTCTACCGAGGATAGGCTTGCCATTTACTATGTACCGTTGTGGTATAATCATACTACGCTTATGCACATGTTTTGTACCGATTCAGGTACATCCTATCAACCTCGATATTAGTGCATTATATTGCTACTTTGGAGACTTCAAGGTACGCCTGCTCGCGCCTGCAGGCCTCGAAGTCCCCTTCTATCCCATTCTTTTCTTATTTCTTTACATTTTGATAGACAGTGATGTATAAAATTGTTCGGTACTGTATCTATGGCTTGTGACTTATATCTCACTGGGTTTTGGAAAATTGTACATATTGAGCTTATATTCTATTGATGAAATTGTTGAAGTTTTGAAATTTTAAGTTTTTATCTAATGTTTCCGCATATTGTTAGGCTTATCTACTCTTAGAGACTAGGTGCCTTCACAACATCCTATGGAGGAGAATTGGGATCGTGAAAAGTTGGTATCAGAGCTCTAGGTTCATAGGTGTTATGAGTCACAAGCAGGTTTAGTAGAGTCTCGCGGATCGGTACGGAAACGTCTGTACTTGTCTTCGGGAGGCTATGGAACCGTTAGGAAAAAATTCATTTCTTTGATTCCTTATCGTGCGAAATCTTTGACTTCTGATTCTAAATTTCCATCTTTCTATTCTTTCACATATGGTGAGGGCACGTACAGCTGAATTAGATGACCAGGCACCCGCACCCCCTGCTAGAGCTGCGAGAGACCGCGGCCGAGGTAGAGGCCGAGGACGTCCTCTAGAGGAGCCAAACCCTATAACAGAACACTTGCAAAGACAAATTAGGAGAGTTATTGAGGTAGATGACAGAATCAGAAGTCCCTTTAAGATATTGGAGAAGATGAAGAGCAGCTCTCATGTGTGGTAAGCAGGATTATAGCATGAACTAACTCAAATATTGGACTGCAAAGCTGAGATCATGTCTGGTATGAGTTAAGAAGTTCAGCTTGCCTATGAGACTTCTATACTCCTCAGGTTTAAGCATAGGATTCCCATCCTTAGCTTTTAATTTGGCATTCAACTCAAGGGGACAAGTGACTGATGAGCAATCAAGAGAATGGAACTCATCTAAAAGGTCATGAGTAAACTTTCTTTGATGCAATAGAACTCCACAAGGAGTGTAGAGAACTTCAATCCCAAGGAAATTGTTAAGGTATCCCAAATTTTTGATTTTAAACTGATCATAGAGAAAGCTCTTTAAAGTAGATATTTCAGAAAAGCCAGTCACAGTGAGCAGAATACCATCTACATAGACAGCCAACATAACAAAAGAGTCCCCAAAACCCCTTGTGAAGACATTAATCATTGAGGGAGTGAATATATCCTCTAGAAGAGAGAGCTTGAGACAACTTGGCATACCATTGTCTGAAAACTTGTCTCAGATAATAGAAGAATTTTTGTAGCCTACAAACCAAAGGTGCAAAAGAAGAAGTGGAAGCAGGAACAGAAAGCTCAGGAGGTAGCTTCATGGTTATGTCATCATCAAGGTCACTATGTAAGAAGACATTATTGACATCAAGTTGAAAAGGAGACCAATGTTACTTGATGGCCCCAACAATCAGAGTCTTAATAGTGACATTTTTACAATAGAAGAAAATGTTATATAAAAGTCAATACCTTCTGCCTGAGTATCTGTCACGACCTAATTTAGGATTGTGACCGGCGCTTAGGAGCAAGTGGTCCCAAGAAGCCTCATCGGAAATTTTACAGAAAATCAAACAGAGTTTCCCCTGTTTTGGACCATCCAAAAAAAATTTTCCTGTCTCAAATCAACAACCAAACATCCTAATATCAAACCAAACAATTGACAACTTGTCAATTAACCAATACAAGTCTCCAGTATAACTAAACCACCGACTAACCAATAGAAATACTAATTTATCTCCAACTTTGATAAATGAAAATGATACTCAACATAAGACCATAATAACAAAAGGATATGCATAACACTAAAATAATGGCTATGGAGCGACTCTAAGAGTTCAATGAAAAGATCATAACAATCAGAAAATCTATGCCCACGCGAACAAGTGCGAGGCTCACCGAGAAACTGTCAACCTGTGCGCTCTAATTAACGAGATCCTCGCCTGCGTCAACTGTTGTCTCTGTAAAATAAATTAGCGGGGAATGAGTCGCTAGCTCAGTGAGTAATAACACTTAACCACAACCGTTTTTATTTGGGGACAAATCAGAAAACATGCTAGTATCTCAAAGAGAAAATCACATAAAAATGCCCTTTCAGAAACAATAAATAATTTTCAGTCTCATCACGCTTTTCTTGTAGTAAAATATAATTAAAAATCTGGTAATAAGCTCGGTAACCATTGTATAATATCAGTATTCATATTTTTTTTTTAAATCCTACTAGGTGAAGGACACAAATCCCATTTTTGTTTTAGTTTGACTAGGTTTTCCTCTTTATTTTTTTTTATTAGCTTAATTTGTTCCTTTATTTTTTCTTTTTGTTTTGGACTTAAATTATTTTCTAAATGTCCAATATATCCTCACTTAAAATATTAGAGTATTACAGTATCACCCTTGACCACTAACTTAGCCTTGTATCTATCTATACTCCCATCAACCTTGTGTGTAGCCTTATAAACTCACTTACACCCAATAGGCTTCTTTCCTTAGGCAACTCAGCAATCTCTCAAGTGTCATTGGCTTCTAAAGCCTCAAATTTCCTTCTCAAAGCATCATGCCACTCAAGATTTATTGTTGTCGAAGAGTATGAATGAGGCTCAAGGACATGCATCTGACCAGCAGGAGGAACAAAAGTCGGGCTATATAAAGAATACTTTCAGACGTAGCTGTTGAGATAACTAGGAAGGTTATGCGGTCTAGAAGACCTCCTCGAAGCAGGCACGGAGGAGAGGAACATGAGGAAAATGAACAGAAGGAACAGATGGTATTGGTGCTGAAGAGGAGCTAAGAGAAGAATGGAAAATAGGAGAAAGACCAAGGGAAGAGGCAATAGAAACTAGAGAAAGAATATTTGAAGCGGGTGTAGGAGAACTTGAGGGAAAATGATGGTCATCATCAAAGCAAGAAGAAAAGGGAAAGGAAAATATGAGTGGATCAATCTGAAGCAGGTTCTGGAGACCAAACTATAGAGCTTATAGTCTTTCTTAGCTAAAGGGTAACCGATAAATACACAAATGATACATCTGGGAGAGAAATTATCTTTGTGCAACTTAGGTATGGTGGAATAAAACAAGCAGTCAAATACCTCTAAAGTGAGATTAGGAAGGGGCAATGACATAGAGCAATTCATAGGGACTTTTGTGGTTAAGGAGAGGAGAAGAAAACATATTGATCAAATAGGTGGCAATTAGGAGGCAATCCCCCCAGAACCTAATAGGAAGATGGGACTAAAACAAGAGGACTCTAGCAATTTCAACCAAATGCATGTGCTTCCTTTCCACCTCTCTATTTTATTGACAAGTGTGTGGACAAGAAGTCTGATAGTAAATGTCCATCTTAGAGAAGAAATAGGAACCTGAAGTACTGGATCCTAATTCCAAGGATTGTCAGTCCTGACAAGCCTGGACTTTAGTCTGTAATTATGTCTTAACCATGGCAATGAAAGCCTTGAGTAAGTCAAATGCATTATTGGCTCCCATGAGATGTGTCCAAGTAGTTCTAGTATAGTCATCAACAATAGTTAGGAAATACCCGGAGCCACTATAAGTGGGTGTAGGGTAAGATCCCCAGGTATCAATGTGGATTAATTGAAAAGGGTGAGCGGAATGGCATTGTTCGGAAAAGGGAGTCGTGTTTGCCTCGCTAAAGGGCAAATGGGATAGCTAAAGGATTGCTTGGGAGGAAATTTATAATTTATAGCAGATATAGTTCTCAGTTTAGAAAAAGGAATGTGGGCGGGTTTATAGTGCCATACAACCTTAGCTTTATTCATATTGTCATTAGTTGACATAGTATTTACAGGTGAGCATTCAACAATTACGCTAGCATGAACAGCAGAACTAGAGCACGGAACATTAGAAAAATAAAAAAAGAACAGGGGAAAATGTGGACTAGGAGTAGTGATTGACTAAAACAGCTTGTAGAGTTCACTGTCCAGCTTACCAAGTATCACTGGCTTCCTCACTGAAGGTTCCTATGATAAGTGTGGATTTTGACTACTTATAGCACCTTTTTATTTTTGTTTTAGTCCGAAAGTATTAATTTATGTTCATAAAACTAATGAAAGTGTGAAAATTGCAGGAATGTTGAAAGTTTGGGCTTGATCTTGTCCAATTTCACTCCTCTATTCGAGGTTATGAAAACGGCGATACAATAGTAATACCGAACAAGGGTCGAGGTCGAATTCCACAGGGAGCTATATGTATGAGAGTTAGTAGTATATATCTTAGCGTGTGAGTTTGGATACCTAAATTTGCACTTCCACAAAAATGAGTTTGTTTTAAATTCTAATTTAAACTACAATTGCAATTTAAGAAATAGATCTAGGAAATTATTTTTTTGTTTTTCAAATGTTGTAAAAGACCTAGGGGTATGAACTTCGCCTAGGTGTATGCATAACGGGTTGTAAACTTTAAATCTTGTTTTATTGGTCGGGGCGTATTGTAGCTATCAACACTCGGTTACCCACTCAATACCTCTCGGTCAGAGAGTGATTTTGCGCAATTTGGCTTTCTCAAGTCTGAATAGGTATTAGACAAAACGGTTGATAAAACGCTCAAGTGGGGGTTTACTATCTCTAGGTTCAACCCTTTAATTAGGTTTATCAATCTCTCGATTGACCCAATTTCTTACTAGCCAAGTTCTCCTAGACTAAGTCTCTCTTTCTCAAGTAGAGACCAAGTCAAATTGGCATGATTTAATGTTTGCAACCATTAATTCGTCAAATAAAAGCAAGAACAAGGCTAACTAATAAACATCTAACCATAAACAAGCAATAAACCAAACACCCATTAAGTTTAGACACTAAGGTTGGGTTACAACCCTAGTAAAAATCTAGCTACTCATGTTTGAAATTGAAGAAAAGAAGAAGAAATGATAATTAAACTCATATTGCAAGATTGAAATGCTAAAATCTATGTTAAAATAGCTCAAAATATGAAAAACTACTAAAAGAAGTAAAGAGAAACGACTACTGTAGCTACGGATGTCCCAAGTTAACCTAAAAATGTAAAACTTGTCTATTTATACAGGGCTGGAAATTTGGAACAAAAATAACCTTCTGGATGTTATGCGGCAGCACAATTTCATGTGCGGTCCACATTTTTCTTCAGCTTGACAGAATTCGAAGTCTGCGGCTGCATAATTCTGAACTACGGCCGCACTACACTCTTTCTGCTGTCAGCACATTTTCATGTGCGGCCGCACCTTACTTCTCTGCGTCCGCACTTTACATGTGCGGCCACACAATAATTGTGCTGTCTGCACTTTTGCTGGACTTGAATTGCAGATTCTCTGAACTTTGCTCCGACCCAGCTTCTGCGGCCGCACAATTTATGTGCGGACCAAACTTTGCACTAGTCTCTGATGGGTTTTCCTTCATAACCTGCGGCCGCAGATGATATTTTGCAATGGGCACTTCTGAGCTTTTGTACCTTTTTTTGTCCTTGAGTTCTGATTACTCCTTCTTGAGTTGGATTACATCTTGGGAGTTCATCTTCCAATATTCCTGCAATTAAGCACATTTCATCTGTTTTGGGGAACACAATTAAATCCTTTTGGACTAAAACGAAAGCTAAAAGGAGCTAATAAGTAGTCAAAATCCCCATTTATCAGGGCTCCCATTATGAAATCTGACTCAAAATGGAGTGTTCCGAATCACAAGACAAGACGGGGCATAGAACTTAAGAAGTGTGGTCCTCGGAAGGATTTCTGCGGCCGCAGAAGAAAGTTCAAACCGTAGAATTCCATCTGCAGCCGCAGGACAAGTGAAAGAGCCCAATAGAGTTCTAGCTAATGTATGGAACACACATGAATTATGTGGCCACAGAACAAGGTTTGCACTGACAAGTGATTCAAAGTTCAGAGAGTGTGCAAATGACCAAGACCTGATCCTTGCCTGATGTGCGGATCGCATAAGAAATGTGCAGCTGCAGAAGATGCTTTTGCAGCCGCATACTAGAATTGTGCGGCTGCAGAATTCAAGACCTTGCTAGCTGAAGAAATCTGCAGGCCGCAAGTGGAATTGTGCAACCACAGAATCTCCCCGAGGGGTATTTTTGACAGTGAATTTTGAGCCACTATAAATAGACGAGGTTCAAATTTTTAGGTCAAGTTTCAAAGTTTATGATATTGTAGCTGTTATATTTTGCCATTTTAGGAAGTTTGTAACTATTTTAGGATTCAAACATGATAGTTTATCATTTTAATCATAGATTATGAGTTTAATTAGCATTTCTTCTTTGTTTTCTTCATTTCTCACTATGAGTAGCTAGATTCTTACTAGGGTTGTGACCCAATCCTAGTGTGTAAACTTTATAAGTGTTTAATCTAATGCTTGTTTATGATTGGATGTTGATTATTTAGCTTAGTGTATGCTTCAATTTTAGAATTAATGATTGCAAACATTGATTCATGCCTTTTTGACTTGGTCTCTACTTGAGAAAGAGGCACCCAGTCTAGGATAACTTGGCTAACAAGGAATTGAGCTAATTGAGGGTTTCATTAGCCTAATTAAAGGGTTCAAACTAGAGATAGAGAGAACCCGATTTGAGCTCACATCAACTATTTAGTTTGATGCCCATTTTGGCTTGAGAAAGCCAAATTGGGAAAAATCACTCTATGACCGAGAGGTATTGAGTGGGTAACGTGAAGTTGAGAGCTATAATACACCCCAATCAACAAAATAAGTGTTAACATATTTAACCCATTAGGAGAACACCTAGGTCATGGTCACATCCCTAGGCTTTTTAACTATTTGGAAAAATACCAAAAACAATCATTCGCTTCTAGTTTCCTTTCTTACCTTATAATTGCTAGAGTAAAATTAGAATTAGAAATCAAAACCTTTTGTTTAGAAGCGCAATTTAGTTGTCCCATTCGCTTTCGTCAAGTGTATACTCCTAACACCCATAGTAACTCTTTGTGGAAATCGACCCCGACTCTTGTTGGGTACTATTCTACCAACGATCATTTCCACTCACTATTGAGTGCGGATTGGACGTGGATCAATTTTTAGTGTCGTTGCTAGGGAGTTAAGACATTGTTAGCTATATATTTGGGTTTGTTTTTGGAATAGCTTCTTTTCCTTCCGTGTTACTAACTTGTGAGAGAAATATTAGGTACAACCATGGTGAACAATAAGCTCAGAAATTTGCCTTTGGGGGGAATTGGATGCAGATGAGAAGCAAGTAGAAGAGGTACCTCATAAGCCACAAGCCAATCGGAGAGGCAGGGTACCTCATGACAATGTGCCCGTGACACCCCCACCTCCACCACGAGCGGCTCCACACCGGATATTGCCCAATGAAGGTTATGCTAGAGCAATAGTCCCTCCCTGTATTAGGGTGGGAAACTTTCAAATCACCAATATGATGCTCACTTTGCTTGAGCAACGGGGTTTTATCACCTGTGCTCCAACACAAAATGCATATAAACATTTGAAGGGGTTTGTGGATGCTTGTTGGGGGAGCAAGCAAACAAATGTCTCCGAGGATGCATTGAGGCTAAGGCTTTTTCCCTTTTCTTCCACGGGAAAAAGCATTAGATTGGTTGGAACGATTGCCGAACCAATCAATTCACACTTGGGATGAGTTGGCAAAAAAGTTCATTGCTAAGTTTTTCTCTTTCGGACACATGGCTACACTTATGAGATTTTGGCAATCAAGCAAGAGTTAGATGAACCACTACACGAGATATGGAAGCGCTATAGAACTATGGTCAAGGAATGTCCTAACAAGGATATGACTGAAAACATGATTCAACAAACCTTCTATTGTGGGATTAGCACAATCGACAAATGAGTAATGAATCAACTAGTCGGAGGAAACTTTATTACTATGCATTATGCGGAGGAGTATAAGATTTTGGATGATATGGCAGAAACGTCATCGGTTTGACAATCCTGGGCCAATGTTCCACAAGATGACCTGAAATGATCCACTTTCACAAAGAATTGCAAGACCATGGGCAAGCCATTGCGGAATTGACAACTACCATGCCTCAACTATCAAAGGCATAACTAAATCAAGTGCAAACTCCTAAGCAATTCAATGCTATGGAAGGAGTGAACATGATGGCGAACAAGAGTAGGACCAAGGGTCCACAAGTGCAAAATCGAGTGGAGAACTATGTGCTAGAAGATGGTGGTTTTGAGCAAGATGATTCCTACAATGAACAAGAAGAGGAAGTGCAATATGTGAATAATTTTCAAGGGCAAAGAAAAAACTTTCAAGGCCCAAGCCAACAACACAGGTGACCACAAAGCAATCAAGGCAATTGGAATTCTAACAATCAAGAAAATTGGAGTGGAAACAACAATCAAGGCAATTGGCATAACAACAATAATCAAGAAAATTGTAGTGGGAACAACCAAGGAAATTGGGGAGGCAATAATCAAAGTGGGTGGAGGAACAATCAAGGCAACCGGGGGTCAGGTTTTCAAAGTCCCTCAATGTACCATGATGTGCCGGAGAATTTCGGCACATTTTGATACTAATTGCTTAGATTTTAGCTTGTTTTAAATGCAATTTCCCTCGGTACTTATGTAATTTTAGTATTTTTGCAGTTTATGAGGTATAAGGACCTAAGAGCATGAAAAAGATTTCAAAAAGCCACAAAAAGACAAGAAAAAAGCGAAAAGGCATCGTAGATGTGGATATGCTATCGCAAAACCCACATGCGAGCCACATATTTCACACCAAGATTGCAGATCAAAACAGACTTCTGGGAAAAGTTCAACGTAAAAAATATGGTCTGATCTGCGATCGCATAACCTGTTTGCGAGCCACATATTGCACACTGAGATCGCAGACCAAAACAGAATTCTGGAGAAAGTTCAACATCAAAAATGCGGTCTCATCTGCGATTGCATAACTTGTTGGCAAGCCGCAGAAGTAACCGCACCAAACATGAAGTCTACTGAAGGAAGAAAATGCAATGCAAGATGCGGTCGCATTTCTGCAATGCGGACCACAAACCATGAAAGTGGTGGAGGCGAAACTAAGGTTACAATCTGTGATGGGCGTGTCAAAAATGCGGATCGCATGTCTGTTATGTGACAGAAATGCGGTCGCATATTCAACCTGAAAAGGGCAGATTTGTGCGATTTTTGTCCCAATTTTTGGCCCTCTATAAATAGATTTATTGGGGTTTTGTGGGCTCTATCTGGTCTAACTTTGAAGCTACAATACAAGGCATTAATATTCCTTTCTTTTGGAAGCTTTTGAGTCAAGAATCTTTCACTTTGTAAGCTTTATGGCATTTAATATTCTCTTATTTTTGTATTTTAGTATGAGTAGCTAACTTTAAATACTAAGGTTGTGGACCCTAAATGGGTGTTTAATATTGAATATATATATAATGGTTGGTTGATATTTATTTACTTCTCATTCTTCATTTATTGTTTGTGGTTGCAAACATTAACAAGTGCCACTAAATTCTTGCTTTGCTTGGGAAAGTGGGGTAAACATTTGGTAGAAGTAAATATCAAAGACTCAAGGCTTTAAACCTTGTTTAATAAAATCGCTTAGGAATAAGTGAGTTTTATTTGGCATAAATTGATTGTTCTTAATTACAACTCTTTTATATTTGAAAAAATCATAAAGAGGAAATACTACCTAACTATTGAAAAATATTGGGTAGTCACTTAGACATCATTTGCATATCAAAAACGACCTTCCATTAGAAATATATCATATTAACACCGATAGCATTACACTTCATTGATGGGGACACAACCTTGGTTTCTTTAATCAAATTATTTACATTCTCAACATTTCAATTAGCCTTTACCTAAAACCAAACTCAATATATACTCTTTTTACGGTTAACTGGATAGAATTACGACTTTAGTCGAGTAACACACTAGTCAAGTAACCTTTTCACACCTATCCCCTATGGGATTCGACCCCAACCTTGTTGGGTTATTATATTTAACATCGACCGCTTTACACTATTTATTAAAGTGTAATTTGAGCGTATCATACCAACAACAATTCAACACACCTCCTTATCCTTCCCGTGGTTCGAATTCTTCAAACAATAAAATGGGACATATTGAAAGTATGTTCAAACAAATTATGGAAATGAATGCCAATTCGGATGCCCAACTTGCCTCACACAATGCATCAATCAGCAACCTCGAAGTTCAAATTAGGAAAATCTCTTAAGCTTTAAATTCTCGTCCTAAGAGGGCACTACCAAGTGACACGGTGGTAAATCCAAAGGGTGGTAACAACATGGGGCATGCCATGGAGGTTATCACAAGAAATGGAAGAGGCGGGAATGCACCCACCTCAAGTGGAAGACAACTTGTTGATAATGATCAAGTGATGCAAGAAAAAGAGATCCCGAACAATGTGATGCAACCTAATGATGATGTTCGGATTGATATTGATGATAGTATGGAAGAGACTCAAGAGGAGGTGAACCCATACCGAAGTCGGTAGTGCCAAAGTCTAAGTCACTATTGCCTAAGCCTCGACCTCCATACCCTCAAAGACTTGCCAAGTAAAATAGTGAGAATAAATTCAAGAAGTTCAATCAAGTGACGAAGATTCTTTCAATCAATGTGCCATTAGTTGAAGCTTTGAAACAAATGCCCGGTAATGCAAAGTTTATGAAGGATCTTGTGACAAAGAAGTGGTTAATGAATTTTGAGACCATCAAAGTCTCTCATTAAGTGAGTGCGATTGTGCATTCAATGGATCCTAAGTTGGAGGATCCCGGTGCTTTCACGATTCCTTTTACAATTGGAAGTGCTGAGTTCGCTAAAGCTCTTTGTGATCTTGGGGCAAGTGTCAATTTGATGCACTATTCAGTTTTCAAGACTTTGAGAATTAGGCAACCAAGACCTACCTCTGTGAGATTGCAAATGGCCGATCGTACTTTGAAGAGGCCCTTGGATGTTTTTTTGAAGATGTTTTGGTTCGTGTTAATAAATTCATTCTCCCAACGGATTTTATCATTCTAGATTGTGAGGTTGATTTTGAAGTGTCGATTATTCTTGGGAGACCTTTCCTCGCTACGGATAAGGCTCTTTGTTATGTTGAAGCCAGAGAACTCACTTTCCGGGTTGGTGATGAAAAAGTGGTATTCCATGTGTGTAAGCCCATACGGCAACCAAATAACAATAAGGCGTGTTCTTTTGTGGACTTGGTGACTGATGTTATTGTCGATGAAACAAGTGCTACAATCAATATTGGTGATATGTTGGAGGCCGTCTTGCTAAAATTTGATGATGACGAGATGGATGGCTTCACGGAATATGTGAACTCTTTGCAAGGAATGGGGTCGTACAACTATGCACCCCAAAAATTATCCTTGGATCTTAAAAATAGGACTACTCCTCCTACAAAGCCTTCTACTGAAGAGCCTCCTATTAAAGCCATTGCCTCCACATCTTCAGTATGAATTTCTTGGTCTTTGTTCTATTTTACCGATTATTCTTTCCTCTTGTTTGAATAACGTGCAGGTAGATTCCTCAATGGCGGTGCTATAAAAAAAGGAAGAAGGCTATTGGGTGGACCTTGAAGATATTGAACATCAAAGAAGATTCAATGAGGCTATGTAAGAAGTTGTCAAGAAGGACACTATCAAGTGGTTGGATGCTGGGGTTGTCTACCCCATCTCTAATAGTTCATGGACTTTTTCGGTTCAATGTGTCCCAAAGAAGGAGGCATGACGGTGGTCACCAATGATAAGAATGAGTTGATTTTTACTACAACGGTGACCAGTTGGAGAGTGTGTATGGACTATCGCTAGCAAAGTCACAAAGAAGGATCACTTTCCACTTTTTTTCTTAGATCAAATGCTCGACCGATTGGATGGCCGTTCTTTCTATTGCTTTCTTGATAGATACTCGGGCTCATTCTAATTGCTCTGGAAGATAAAAAAATAAAAACAACCTTTACATGTCCTTATGGTACTTTTGCTTTCAAGCGGATGCCATTTGGTTTGTGTAATGCACCGCCGACTTTTCAAAGGTGTATCATGGCTATTTTCATGGACATGGTGGAATACTACCTTGATGTTTTCATGGATTACTTCTCGGTGGTTGGAGATTTTTTTGATGATTGTCTTGCAAATTTGGACAAATTGTTGGCTTGATGTGAAGAGACAACTTTGATGCTCAATTGGGAGAAATGCCATTTCATGGTCGAGGAAGGTATTGTCCTTGTATGGAGTTGAAGTTGACAAGGCAAAGATTGAGTTAATTTCTAAGCTTCCACCCCCTACTTCGGTGAAGGGTGTGCGGAGTTTCTTAGGCAATGCGAATTTTTACCGGCGCTTCATCAAAGACTTCTATAAGGTGATGAACCCGTTATGCAAGCTTCTTGAGAAGGATGCTAAGTTTAATTTCAGTGATGATTGCATGAGAGCTTTTGAATTGTTAAAGCTCAAGTTGACAACTACTCTCATAATCACTGATCCAAATTGGAGTGTGCCTTTTGAACTCATGTGTGATGCAAGTGACGTAGCGGTTGGGGCTGTTTTGGGGCAATTCATCAACAAGATTTTCCATCCGGTCCACTATGCTAGTAAGACCATGAATAGTGCCCAAGTCAACTATACCGTTACAAAGAAAGAGCTCCTTGCTATTGTGTTTACAATTGAGAAGTTCTGCTCGTACTTGATGGGTGCAAAAGTAATTGTCCACACGGACCATGTGGCGCTTCGTTATCTTATGAGCAGAAAGGACTCCAAAGCTCAGTTGATGATATGGGTACTCTTCTTGAAAGAATTTGATATTGACATCCAAGATAGGAAAGGCAGTGAAAATTAAGTGGCAGACCACTTGTCTCGCTGGGGAAGAAGGGGAGGCCGCATGATGGCCTTGAGATAAATGGCTCTTTCCCCGATGAGCAACTCTTGGAAATTTCAATGAAAGAGGTGCCATGGTTCGTGGATTTAGCAAATTTTCTTGTGTGTGGAATCATTCCGGATGAGTTCTCTTCAAGCCAAAGGAAGAAGCTCAAATGGAACTGACAAGATTATTATCAGGATGAACCATACATTTTCTGAATTTGTACAGATGGATTGATTAGAAGATGTGTACCAAAAGAAGAAGGTGAAATCTTAGGGTTTGTCATTCTTCGCCATATGGTGGTCATCATGGTGGAGCGAGAACAGCAACCAAAGTGCTTAGTTGTGGTTTCTATTGGCCCACTCTTTACAAGGATGCAAGTGAGTTAGTGAGAAGATGTGATGAATGTCAACGAGCCGGTAATCACAATGAAAAATAAAATGTCTCGTTTAACCATTTTGGAGATTGATATTTTTGATGTATGGGGTATGAATTCATGGGCCCTTTTGTGAGCTCTTGTGAAAATACCTACATCTTGGTCGCGGTTGGTTATGTGTCCAAATGGGTTGAGGCTGTTGCTTTACCCAACAATGAGGTGAGAAGTGTGATGGTTTTCTTGAAGAAGAATATTTTCACAAGGTTTGGTACTCCACGTGTAATTATAAGCGATGGGGGTCATAGTTTTGCAAAATGCTTTTGACACTTTACTTAGCAAGTATGACGTTACTCACAAAGTTACAACTCCCTATCACCCTCAAGCTAGTGGGCAAGTGGAAGTCTCCAACCGGGAGATAAAGAGTATCTTGTCCAAAATGGTGAATGCTAATCGGACGGATTGGTCCAAGAAGCTTGATAATGCATTATGGGCTTATCGGACGGCTTATAAAACACCTATCAGAATGTCTCCATACCGGTTGGTGTTCAGAAAAGCTTGTCATCTTCCGGTGGAGCTAGAGCACAAGACAATGTGGGCTCTAAAGAAGTTGAATCTTGATTAGAATGTAGCCGCTAATTTGAGGGTTGCACATTTGAATAAATTGGATGAGTTTTGGTACTACGCTTATGCGAGTTCATCCTTGTACAAGGAAAAGGTGAAATATCTTCATGACAAATGCATTTGGAATAAAGATTTCAAGGTGGGCGATATTGTATTGTTGTTTAACTCAAGATTGAGGATGCTTTCCGGGAAGCTAAAATCCAAGTGGAGTGGTCCTTTTGAAATTGTGAGTGTGACACCTTTTGGTGCATTGGACTTGAAAACCAAAAATAATAAAGTATTCCGAGTCAATAGTCACCGGGTGAAGCACTACTTGGGCAAGTTTGGAGATAGCCATGTGGTAGCAGTCCTTCACTTCATTTGAGAGTTTTTTGCGTTGTGCTGCGACGTTAAATCAGGTGCTTGTTTGGTGGAAACCCATGTTTCTTTTCCTTTTTCTTTTGTAGTTAGGTTTTATTAGTGTTCTAACTTGATTTGAAGTTTACTGCATGGATGAGTGTGACTTACAAGAATTGTGGACGAAAATATGGCTAAGTGTTCAAAAGAGTGCGGACCGCACTTTATTTGTGCAGACCACACATTTTTGTGTTCCATAGCAGATGAGCATCTTTTCTTGAGATCCGCACATTTGAAACATAAAAAATAACAACTCTCTGAAGATTACGCTTGTTAGTGCGGAGGTAGATCTACGACCGCACGTGAAATCTGCGGCTGCACCTGAAAATGTGCAGACCACAGATTGGGTTCTAAGAATGTTCACCTAGGTGGTAGGGTGCGTACCACACATGAAAATGTGCGGCCACACTTGTCTCTTGTCCCTTCTCAATATTTTTGGTATAAATAGAACAGTAGACCCTGATTTCATCCTTGTCCCACTTTGAACAAAACACTGCTATTCTGTCAATTTTTCTTGGATATTTCAACTGTCCACACACAGCCGCCTAGATTAATTAATCAGTGCACTCACTCTATTTGGTATGCTTCAATTTCTTGTTAATTTTTATGTTAGTTTAATTTGTAGATTTGTTTTAGTTTTTTTAGGCCATCTGTTATTAGAGTTCCATTATGTGTCCATGTGGGGTAGACCTGAACTCGGTAAACTTGATACATGCTCTACCGGGATTGGGTTAGTGAAATTTCATGCTTTTACAATGTTACCATGCTTATTTGTGCAAGAAATTGAAAAATCTTAGAATAAAAAGTTGCCTGCTCGCAATTGTTTGAATTCTGCGGCTGCACTTGAATTGTGCGGTCCGCAGATTCTGATGTTTTGAAGCTTAAGTGAGGCAGGAATCTGCACCGCAGATTTCCTCTTGCGCCCGGATTAGGACCTTCTCTATCATCAAAGAGTCTTTACTTTTGAGACTCCCAGGTGCAGCTACAAGTCAAATTGTGCGGACCGCAGATTTTGCATTGCGACCACAGATTGGCCATTTCTCTGCCATCAGAGAGTTCACAATTTTGGGACTCAGAAGTTCGGCCATGATCTCAAATGTGCGGACTGCAAATTCCAATCTGTTGCCACAGTTCAAATTATGATGACCCCAAATCCCTTATCCTACAAGCATGAATCAACTTCTCAACTCCATTGTATCCGATTGTTTCTCCCTTACCTACATGACTCATGTATGCGTTTGAACAATGATTTACAATTAACAATCTTCTCAGCTTGATACAGACAATGGTTCGATCAAGAGGCTGAGACGACACTTCAAAGGGGAGAGGTGAACCTTCTCGGTGTCGAGGTAAAAGGGCCTTGCCCCAAACAACAGCCGGCAGAGGGAAAGGTGTTGATCTCTCTAAGTCTAACTCCTATGTCCCGTCTAAGGAGGTGTTAGAGGGCAACTCAACCTTTGTGCAGGAGGAGCAGATAGCCACACAGTTGGGCCGCAGGGGAGATACTAGCTTAGGAATGAGCCATCTTCATCCCATAGCACCTCCGAGGGGTCAGAGAGTTCTAGCCAGGCTTTTGAGCCGTAAGCCACCCCAGTCCTTGAGGCACAGGTTATACATGACTTCCCCGATAATGGTTGAGGGAGAGATGCTTCAGCTACGGGGCTTGAGAGATCAAAGAAGAAAGAGGTTTGGGAGGATCTTTTCCTCAGCTTGGCCGCCTTCACCAGTTTTCATATGTGGTGGCCAGTGAAGTCGCTAACTCTTGAGTGACAGTTTCTGTTGAAGGATTTGGAAAAATACAAACCAAAAATTTTGAGGCAGTTCAGAGAACGCATAGGTTGGATGTGGTTCACCGAGAGAGTGGAGGATGCCAAAGAATACCTCATCCGAGAATTTTATGCCAATGTTACTCATATGAAAAAAATGGCCTAAGGTGACCAAAGTACGCAACCTCAAGGTGAGGTTTGATTAGCATATGCTAAATATGTACTTGGGCTTTGATGAAGTTGAGCCGAAGGAGTATCTTGAGAAGTGCAAACTAAAGGAGGAAGTCCGACCTTGGTTGGCAGAGATTCTAGCACCGCCAGGGCCACCACCACCATGGATTACCGCTGGGTTCCCATTCAGCGGAGTACTTTGAGCTTTGAGGCAAATGGGTGGTAGAGCTTTGCTTGTAGCAGGTTGGAACCATACCAGAACGACACTCACCTTCCTTTTCCTTGGGCAGTTCTTGTAGCTTCCATTATGGCCAGGTACCCAATCAATGTGGGTGTTGTGATGTCGGTCAATATTTCAGTGATTGCACGGTAGGACAGCTCGGCCTACCCTTATCCCAACACTATCATAGAGTACCTTACTAATGCAAAGGTAGAGCCGAGAGATTTTGACACCAAGGTGAAGCCGAAGAAGCCATTCGACTGGTATTCTCTGATGGATGCGAGCAACCCAATGAAGAAAGTCCAGCCTTCTACCACCACAAGCCAATCTGATGAGCCAACAGTGGTAGCTTCTGAGGCAGCTGGTCTTCTATCCACCATTGCTGAGCCTTCTATAAGTGCCACCGGTATGCCTCCACCATCATCTTCAGCTCCTGCCACAGCCCTTAGGGTTTCTCTAAAGCTAGTGCACGTGCCCACACATTGGCGAGTCTCAACACTGGATGCAGATAGCTAATTCTAAGTTGTCTGACTTGTCTAGTACTACTGCAACGCAGTCCACTTCTCAGGCACCACATGCTCCTTCTAACATTGATGAGACACTGAAGAAGATTTTGGAGAACCAGAAGCTGATCATGGATACCTTGGTATAGCACGGGTCAGTTATTGAGGAGCAGGGAAAGGAAGTAAAGAAGATGAGGAAGTCTCAGGTAAGCAAGAAATCAGTAGACAAGCTCCGGCAGAAGGTGACTAGATTTGCTACAGCTCGAGATCTTCCTTTTGATATGCTTCTTGACCACCACCAGTCCGCCCCAGATCTTTCAGCACCAACTGCACCGGTAGCACCAGCTGGCCAGTCTGACGAACCTGACCTTGCTGACAACACTGCTGAGGTAGTACGTGTGATGTTCGACAACCCAGTCACGCTTAGATTTAATGATGATGAGATTCAGTTAGCTGACCCTGAGGGAGATGATATTGCTCGGGACACTGAGATGTTCAAGGATCCTTAGGGAGTTTTCTTTACCCTCTCTTGTTTTACTCTTATTTTGCTAAGCATTGGGGATATGCGTTTTATTCGGGG
>MCJB01052430.1:194351-289775 GCA_002018475.1 Nicotiana obtusifolia | reverse complement strand
GGGTGAAGTTTATTTGGTACATTGCTACACTTTGATACATTTGTTCTGTAATAATTTGATGATACTCTTTCTTTTCTTATTTGTATTTATCTAGCTTCTCTCTCTTCTTAATAGTACATTTATCTCTCTTTAGTTGTTTTTGCTTATTAGCTTATTTATTTTCTCTATATTAGTTCTTGTTTTGTTAAGTAGCTTATTTTTATGCTCTAGTAGATAATAAGCCTTTGGGTTTTTTTAACGTCACGGTTCTTTCCAGAGATAGTTGTAGTGTGAACCGGGTGACTCGTCCCAATGATGGATGGCATGACAACCTTCTTAAGGGTCTGTTTTTGTGTTTAGGCAATAATAGTAGTATTAATGAATAAAAAGACTTAATCAAGTCATTCTCGAACAGTTAATCAGGCTTCAATTGGTACCAACACACTTAACTACGTGCTTATGGTTAGAGATAAGGTTTTTAAAAGAAATAGCTCTAGTTAGTGACTTTGTGACTCTTGAGTAGACTTTGGTAATCATCGAGTGGTTTAATTGGACCATAGTGATCATTAAACTTGAATGTGGTCATTGTAAACTCTCGACTCTATCCTCTTTTACAATCTAGTTGTTTGAGGGGTGAGATGAATTGCTTCTAGTCCAAGTATCCGTGCGAAGGGTCTAGAACTTGTCCCGAATGTGTTTCAAGATAAATTCCTAAGTTTTTCTTGGTCTCAGAGGTGATTGTAGGCTTTTCTTGGCCCGTTTGAGCTTTCTATTGCCAACCAATGTCGTTATCCTTAGTCAGCCCCTTTGAGCCTCTAGCCTTTCTCATTTGATAACCATGTTATAATCCTTTACTCGTTTTGTCGTGACCCTCTCTTGGCACCCGGACCTTCCTTAACACTCTTGTGAAACAAGTGGCTTAAAACATAAGTTTGGGGGAGATATGCGGAATTTGAAAAAGGTATCAAGGCACAAAAAGAGAAAAGGAATGATCTCTATGAAAAGAGAAGGCAAGAAAAGAAAAGAACAAAAAAACAAAAAGCAAAACGTGAATAAGTGGAAGGGTTGATGATTCAAAAAGAGGTAATAATCCCTAGCATGAGCAATCAAAAAGGGAGAAAAAGAATGAAATGAACAAGTAAGACTGGTGTTAAGTCTCTAATTCCCATCAAAAAGAAAATGGCTCTAAGAATTGGTAATTCTGAGCTGAGAAATGAAAATGTGGAGTGCTTAAGAAAAGGTGTAACCACTTACCATATGGTATCCTACCCTAATCCAAAAGCCTTCATTATAACCCGAAAGATGTCCTAATTGATTTCGAACCAAGTGAGCTTACATTAGTGGCGATCTACATGAGGGGCAAGCCTATGGTACTTGAAGCCGTACTTGTGACATTCTCTTGTGAGAGATAAGTGGACCTTTCATGAATCTTACGAGAGTACTAATTTCTTAAGTGATCTTGGCAAATGGAAAGTAGAGGAGGAAGATTTTGGAGTCCACCATGGCCTACATGATAGAAAAAGAGTCCTTGATGAGTAAAGTCAATTATTGAAGCTCAAATGTCACATTAGAACTATATGTGCATGAATATTTGACTTTTCACCTTGTTGATAATGCATGAGCGGTGTGGATAATTGTTGGCCCCAGTTGATGTGTAAGTGGCTCACCTTTGACTCGCTGAAATGACTCTTAACTCTACGGAGGTGAGAACTAATTTATTTGCTTGAGGACAAGCAAAGACTTAAGTTTGGGGGAGTTGATAAGTGTGGATTTTGATTACTTATTATCACCTTTTTGCTTTTGTTTTAGTCCTAAAGTATTGATTTATGTTACCGAAGCTAAAAATTGCAAGAATGTTGGAAGTTTAGGCTCCCACGATCAAATCCGACCCAAAAAGAAATATTCTGAATCACAAGGCAAGAAGGGGCGAAAAACTTAAGAAGTGCAGTCCGCAGAAGGGTTTCTGCGGCTGTAGAAGAAAGTGCGGACCGCAAAATTCCATCTGCAGCCACAAGACAAGTGAAAGATCCCAACAAAGTTCTAGCTAATGTGCGGACCACACATGAGTTGTGCGGCCGTAGAACAAGGTTTGCTCGGCCAAATGATTCAAAGTTTAGAGAGTGTGAAAATGACCAAGACCTGAGCCTTGCCTGAAGTGTGGACCGCAAAAGAAATGTGCATCCACAGAAGATGCTTTGCAGCCGCAGACCAGAATTGTGCAGCTGCAGAATCCAAGACCCTGAAATCTGCGGATTGCACGTGGAATTGTGCAGCTGCAAAACCTGCCGAAGGGCATCTTTGTCAACGAATTTTGGGCCACTATAAATAGACGAGAATCACATTTTTAGGTCATGTTTCGAAGTTTGAGCTGCTGTAGCCGTTATATTTTGCCATTTTAGGAAGTCTGTGACTTTTTTAGGATTCAAACATCATATTTTATTATTTTAATCTTAGATTATGAGTTTAATTAGCATTTCTTGTTTGTTTTCTTTATTTCTTACTATGAGTCGCTAGATTCTTACTAGGATTGTGACCCAAACCAGGTGTATAAACCTTATGGGTATTTAATTTAATATTTTTTTTTATGATTGGGTATTGATTATTTAGCTTAGTTTATGCTTCAATTTTAGAATTAATGGTTGCAAACATTGATTCATGCCTTTTTGACTTAGTATCTACTTGAGAAAGAGGGACCTAGTCTAGGATAACTTGGCTAACAAGAAATGGGGTTAATTGAGGTTTTGATTAGCCTAATTAAATGGTTCAAACTAGAGATAGTGAGAATCCGACTTAAGCTCATATCAACTATTTAGTTTGATACCCATTTGGGCTTGAGAAAGACAAATTGGGCAAAATCACTCTATGACTAAGAGGTATTGAGTGGGTAACGTAGAGTTGAGAGTTATATTGAGTGCGGATTGGATGTGGATCACCCTGTAAAGTACAAGCAGTCTTGGTAAACTGTATGATTTCATCACAATGAGAGAGTAGCTTGTGGACATAAATAAGATTGTCATAGAAACTAGGAATATAAAGCACATGGTGAAGTATCAAGTCAGGAAATAAGGCCAATGACCCAATGTTGGTAACCTTAACCTTATACTCATCTGGAAGGGAAAGAAGATATAAGACAGGTAACGTCTGAATATTAAAAAGTAGGCTGCTAGTAGAGGTTATATAGTCAGAAGCCCCAAAGTCTAGAATCTATACCATGCCATCTACCTTAGCCAACATGCATGCACCATAAGACACACCAGGAGACAACAACACACCAGAAAAATTGGTTGAAGCTATGAGGTTGGAAGCAGAAGGAGAAGCACACATATGTGATTGTTGGAGCAACAACATCAATTGACAATATTGATCCTTAGTGAGACCAGGGATTGCAGAGGCCTACTCAGGTTGGGAAATAAAGGCTCGTTAGACACATCACCAATCCTAGAATCACCAGGGTTGGCAAGTTCAACATGTGCAGCAATCTTTCTAATGTTAAAGATCTGGTGAACCTCATATTTTTGAGGGTAGACATGCAGTTTGTAGCATTTGTCGATAAGTGCGACCTGGATTTTTACAGTATTTGCAAGTGACATGAGACTTAGGTGGTTCAAAAGACACTTTAGAAGGGTAGACCTGTTTGGAGACCCAAGCATTGAAAGAAGTATAAGTGAAAGAAAACTGAGTCCTAGCAGATACACTCCTCTGCTTTTATCAAACAATAAGATACTATATACAGGCCCAACCGAAAGAAGAAAGCTTCATCATTAGAATATTACTTCAAGTTTTGATGTATGTATCATTCAGACCCATTAGAAACTAATGAGCTCTTTGTTCTTCATCCTCTGTAGATTTGGCCCCACAGGAACAAACTCCGGCTCGACCAGCAGATATAGAAGCTATTTTATCCCATAATTGTTCGATTTTATTGAAGTATGAGGTTATATCAAGGTACCCTCGGGAAATGTGTGCCAACTCTATCTTAAGTTCAAAAACTCTAACCCCATCAACCTTACTATACCTCTCATATAACTGATATAAAATTTCCCTAGCAAATTCTAAGTACTCCACACTATGTGAAATTTCCTTAGACAAAGAGTTTACTAACCAAGAGACTATAAGGTCATTACATCTCTACCATTAACTGGCAAGAGCGGAAGTAGGTAGAGGCTTCTCGATTTCCCATAAGTGAAGTCCAATTTTTTTCTAATGGACTGGGCAACTAGGATATTGCGTCTCCAGCTACCATAGTTAGTTCTATCAAACGGGCCAAAAACTAACGAGGTCCCCAGCACATCTGATGGATGCATGATGGTAGGCTAGTAGCTCGTGTTTTAGCTATATTTAACACTCTAACTACTACACTTTGATTGTATTTAGGCCTAACTGTTAGTACTGTGTATGATTTCGAGTAAAGTTGCAAGTTTGGAGCTAAAATTGATGAATTGGAGCTTTGAAATCAGAGCAGAAACCCAAGAAATTAAATCAGGATCAAGTTCGGGGGTCGAGGACCAAGTCTGGACATCAAAAAATGAGAAAAAATGATTACTCTGAGAAAAATGCACTACCGCACCGCACCATGCGCCATGCGCTGTGGTGCGCGGGGCGCTAGTGCAAATTACCTGCACAGTAAAAAAATTAGTTCTCTGAATTTTCTCACTAATGCAGCACATGGTGCGCCGCCCGGTGGGCCGTGGTAGAGTATTTTCTCGCCCAACTTTTTTCACTTCGGCTTGGAAAGGATAATTTCATCCGGACTCATTCCTACATGGTATAAATATATCAAAAACATAATTTTTAGAGGACTTTTGACCTTCAAAGCTTTGGAAGAGCATTGGAGGCTACAAGACACAAGATTTCATCATCTTTCCATCAATTCAATATGGGAGTTTGGATTGTAACGTTAGATTGACGTTTTCTTACTCTTTAATTCTATTTGTGATGGCTTTCTCCATATCTATGGAGTAGTTACCTTAGGGTTTGACATGATTTGATGACGAGGATGATATGTTTATGGGTTTGACTACTGTTTAATTGCTTGAATTTATTAGAAGTGCTTTAATATAGTTGTGATTTTATTTTTTATAGCATTTAATCGAAAGAGGAATATCTTATTGAATATTATTGCAGCGTATGCCTTAGTTTATTTTGGTGATTCTTTGAAGTAATCGAGAGAGCTTTTTAAGTTACCGTTTAAATTAAGATTGAGAAATATTCTAGAGAAGTTTCTCTTAGATCACTCATACCAATAGATTCTTGCAAGTTTCATCGCACTTCACATTAGTTTATTTAAAAGATTTAGATTTAATCGAGAGAAGAGTCTGAATCGGAAGTATATGCTAATCACCTATTGAACTTGTGAGAATCGATAGAACCTCAAGAGTAAAATATAATAGTATCATATCTAAAATAATAACTTTGTTCCTATCATGTCAAAACCCTTATTTCTCACATTGATAAAAAATCAACTCTAATATCTAGTTCTTGGCAGCCAATTGTCAATTGCTTTACTTTAGTAGTTAAGCGTAGTTCGTAACCATTCCAATCAAGTTTTGATCATCCTGAATAGTAGATAAACCTGAAATTACAAAAGCTTGTTTAAATTCAATTCCTATGGAGACAATAATCATACTATACTATCTTTGGCTAGCGAGCATCAATTTTGTGTTGTGTTTTGCGCTCGTCAAATTTTGCCGCCGTTGCTGGGGATTACCAATCAATAGTGTTCAAAATAGTTTTTGGTGCTAATTCAGCAACCTATTTCACTTTATACTTCATGGGTTTTTCCTTCTGTGTGCAGGCAACAGGTTGACTTTTCTGGTGTATGACTCAATTTCTTCAAAAGAATTGATTCCATACAATCTAGAGGTAGAAAAGTGTCTATGACAGTTGACGAAAAAGAAAATAACTCACCGAAAAGTTCTTGGAGCAACCTTCAACCCAGGAGCACATGGTTAATAATGGTGATGACGAGGTAGATTTAGTTGCAAGAGAGGCAGCACATCATAGAGAAAAAACTACACGAATAGCAGCTGAGGCAGCCCGTAGAATTGTTGATGAGACTATCGAAGATGTTGGGGGTCAAAGATTCAATCTAAATCGACCCTTGGTTGGAGACCAGTTCGAAATATGGTACCCAAGCCTGGTTGAGCATTTGGTGATTATGCCAGACCAGTCTACAATCAGGGACTGTCCGGTGTCAGACCTCCACCCCTAGCAGCGAATAATTTTGAGTTGAAGCAAGGTTTGCTTCAAACTATCTATAACAAATGTGTCTTTAGAGGGAAAGTGAATGAAGATCCTAACACTCCTTGATTGAGTTTGAGAAAATCATGAACATCTTCCGGTATAACGGAGTTCCAAAAGATGCAGTTTACTTAAGGGCATTCCCCTTTTCACTGAAGGACGAGGCGAAGCACTGGCTTCGTAGCTTACCAACTAGGTCGCTCAGGACATGGGAAGATATGACTAAAACATTCTTTGAAAAATACTTTTCAACTGCAAAAACAGTGAAATTCAAAAGGGAAAGTCACAACTTCTGCTAAAAGCACACTGAAAAAGTTTTCTAGGCTTGGGAAAAATTCAAGGAAATAGAGAAAAAGTGTCAGCATAATGGGATTGAATTGTGGATGCAACTCTAGGACTTTTGGTATGGACTGACATATTTCTCACGACGAACTCTGAGCACTGCAATTGGATGTCCTTTAATGAAGAAGACTCTGAAGATACTAACCAATGGCCTGCTGAGAGTAATGATAGAAGAAAATCAGCTGGGTTTCATCAAGTGGATTCTAACACATCAATGCAAGCCCAGCTAGACTCCATGGCCAAAGAGATAAGAAATTTGACCTTAGCCAAGGTCCAATGTCAATCATCTCCAGTATGTGACTTTCGTGGAATGGGTCATCCAAAGCATGAGTGCCAGGCCTCAGCTGCAGATGAAGTGGTAAATGCTGTGGGAAGCTTTGGCAGAGGCAACTATCAGTGTGGTAATAATTTTAACTCTTTGGGGCAGAGGCACCAAGGCTTTTCTTGGAGTTTACCAAATGGTAGTCTGAACTCATGACAGCAGAATAAGTCGAGACCCCTTAGACAAAGAGCGGCAGGATTTCAGAATCAATAGAGGCAGCAATAGCAGCCTCCACATTTTTATCGATCTAGCATGGAGGATATAATGAAGGCTTTTATTATTAAGACGGATGAGAGATTTGAAACTCATAGTGGAGCTATTCGAAACTTAGAGAGGCAAGTGAGGCAACTAGCTAGTTTGTTAGCTGAGAAGTCTTTAGGAACCCTCCCTGCGGATACCGAAAGGAATCCAAAAGAAATAATAGATGCAGTGTCTTTGAGGAATGACAAAGTATTACGAGATCCGTTAGTAGCAAAGAAGAATGAGTTGATGGGAAATCAAGTTAAGAATGAAAGAGAGAAGAAAAGTGATGAGCATCGTAGGAATGAAGTAAGGGAAGAGCAAGAGGATGATATGAAGAAGAAGAACAAATCTGAAGTTCCAACAAGGAAGAAGAAATACGAACAAAGAAGTAATGATGAGATCGAAGAGAGTAAAAATATGCCTGCTCTACCTTTCCCTAAGAAGCAAAGAAGAGAGAAGTTGGACAAACAATGTGGGTGTTTTCTGGAAGTGCTCAAGCAGGTGCATGTTAATGTACCTTTCACAGAGGTGCTTTCACATATGCCAACATATTTCAAGTTCTTAAAGGAGATATTGTCCAACAAGCGGAAAGTAGAGGAAACATCGGTTGTCAACATCACAGAGTACTGTAGTGCCATTCTGCAAAATAAACTCCCTCAAAAGTGTGGAGCTCCAGGGAATTTTACTATACCTTGCTCTTTAGGCAGTACTAAGTATGAAAAATCTTTGTATGATTCAGGTGCTTCTATTAATCTTATGCCTTTATCTATTTTTAGGAAATTGTATGGAGAGATTGGAGAAATCAGATCTATACCTGTGTCCTTGCAGCTGGCAAATCAGACCACAATCATACTAGAAGGAATAGTGGAAGATGTGCTATTTCGGGTGGATAAATTTATGTTCCCTGTGGACTTCATCATGGTGAATATGAGAGAGAATAGAGAGATCCCTCTGAATCTAGGGAGACCCTTCTTAAGTACTGGCGGAGCAATTATGGACATTCAGGAAAGGTAGATCAAGCTCAGAATGGGGGAGAAAGGGTGGTCTTCAAGATGGAAGGAGCAATCGAGGCCCTAAAGGAAAGAGCTGGAGAGAGTAAGTAAGATAAGTGTGGGGTGTACCCAAGGAAGGCAGAAAAGAAGCTCTCAACATGGATGTGTGCATTGTGTCAGGCGTGCAAGTTTCACCGCATTTCACATTAGTTTATTTGAAAGATTTAGATTTAATCGAGAGATGAGTCTGAATCGGAAGTATAAGCTAATCACCTATTGAATTCGTGAGAATTGATAGAACCTCAAGAGTGAAGTATAATAGTATCATATCCAGAATAACAACCCTACACTTATCATGTCAAAACCCTTATTTCTCACATTGATAAGAAAATAACTCTGTCAATCTCTAGTTCTTTGCAGTCAATTGTCAATTGCTTTACTTTAGTAGTTAGTCGTAGTTCGTAATCATACCAATTAAGTTTTGATCATCCTGAATAGCAGTTAAACTAGAAATTACTAGAACATTATTTAAATCCAATCCATGTGAAAACGATAAGCAGACTATGCTATCTTTGGCTAGCAAGCATCAATTTCGTGTTATGTTTTTCACTCGTCAAATTTTGCATAAAGAGGATGACATGGATATATATAGTCATCCTCATGAAAGACAGTGCGAGATGTAGAAGAAAGAGTAGCAGTGGTGGAGGATATGTCAGAACCTCTATTGGTTACATTATGATTTCTATATCAATCAGAAAAGAACTAGGCATGCAAGCAAAAGACGATAAGTAACAGGTAAAATTAAGGTTACCGATCTCTTTCGCAGCCGGAAAGAGCTACGACCTTCAAAAGAAGAAATCCCCAATAGTCGCCATAGAACTCCAATCTCGGGAAACCCTAATTTCAGTCGAAGTCCTTGAAATCGTCCAAAACCAAAAATCTCCCGCTATGATGGACCGAAGTAGGGAGAAAACACGATCAGCGAAGGAATTAGTCAGAGAGTTGGAGATAATTCCAAAAAACTAGCGATTGCGAGCAAAGTCAAAGAACTAAAAAAAACTGCGATGAAAACCAACGAGGGTACTATCGATTGAAAGTGCAACATGAGATCCACTTGGATCTTTGCTCTGATACCAGGTAAACAAAGAGAAATGAGAGAATCTGGCAACGAGACTAGTTAGTGCTCATAGCCCTATTGAGAGAAATATTAGAGAAACTTCAAAAATGTATTCTCTTGTTGATTAGAAAAAGGATAGAATATCTTAATTACAAGATGGGCCTCTCTATTTATAGTGACCCCGAAAACATAAGAGAAAAATACAAATTGGCTCCTCTACATATCTGTAACCTAACAACAAATATAAATACAAAGCTAGGCTATGTACAAAGTAAGGACAAAAATACACTAGCCAGCATCCAGTAGACCTATTCCAACACCGTTAGCTGGGTCATCCGCATCAGAAAATTCTTAGTCAAATCTTATATAAGTACAAGTTTTCTAGTTCTAGTCCTAGATATAAAATAATTTATGTATTACCTGCCAATTTGGTAAGTCGGATAGATTGTCTCTTTCTCTCTTCACATTATTAAAAGTTTGTCATTCTTGTAACTTATTTTTTGCGAATATTTGAGGATCTTCCCCTTTTCTATCATCTCAAAGTCATCAATTTCTTCTTGTGCTTGTTGATGATATCTATCATAATCTCTTTCTATTGGAGTCGCTTTTTTACACTTTTTCATCCATGATGGAAATTATTTTCGATTTTTGCACCACATTCGGGCACTGATGTAGTAGGACTAACTTCTATCCATAACCGTCCATGAATTGAGAACTCTTGCTTATACTTTCTCATGCTCGGGCGGCATTGTAAAGAAACCCCTTACCTATTTTTAATTATTCAGTTGTCATTGTAACATGTACCAAGGTGAGAACATCCCAAGACTCTCAACTATGCCTATATTATGAGAATTCATTAGTAAATTGACTAGTTTTACTTTGGCTGCGAGAGCCTACTGCAACTTTTCTTCTTTATTCGGGCTACGGATATCGGATACGATCAGTCTGCGCTGCTCACGTGCGGAAATAATTCAGGTGGTAAACTGTCGACCAAAAAAATGTTCACGTGATAAATTTGTCCAAATTCTTATTAATATGTTAAAACTAATGACCAGGAAACAATCATTTATATTCTGCGTTCAAAAGAACTTCATTCTCTTTTAAACAGGTTTTTGAGAGTTTTGAGGTTTGTCATATAGCAAGGTTGTAAGAAAGCTCTATGCAAATAAAATAACGTAGCCTATATTATTCAAACCTGGAAGTGTAATCACTTTATTTCTTAGGCCTTCCTATCCACTAAGGCAATTTCATGCAAATACCAAATATCTACACATGCAAACACAATTACACAAAACAAGAAAAAGAATTACAACAAATTCGAGCGTTGAATTTATTTTAGTGACATCTGCATTGTAACGATATGGACTACACTTAGCAACATTTTATTGTAAATTATATTAATACAGCTAAAATTATTTCGATTAAACTAGTGTGTGAGTACTGGTCAAACATTTCTCTGTGTCAAAAGACATTCTCGCTTCTTTCCATGTATGAAGGTATTTATGTTAGCTTATAAGTTCGTCAAACTGACTTATACATGCTTTTTAGCTTATTTACGTATTTTAGTAAACGAAAGTTTAAGGCAAAGTGCCAAACCATAAGTTGGTTTCAGCTTATAAAATACCTTAAGCTTGTACTTTAATGAAAATTTTATTATTTTATCCCTAATATCTTCTTTAATTCTCAAAATACCCCTTCTCGAAACGAAAAAATTCTAATCCCTCTTCATTAAGTAAATGTCATTCCTACTTTTCCTTGGAAAAGTACACTTTAAATTCATAAATTTAGTAAATAACTTTAGCAGTATTTTAGCCACTTTAACAGATTATCAGCATTTTTTATTAAATACATTAATACTGACAATTTTAACACTTCTATCCAACTGCGTTGCTATTTATTTAATAAAATTAGTTTCACCATTTAATACTTAGCAAATACTTTCAATCTGCTAACCCAAACGGGTGGCTTTATGTTCTGTTTTCTGTTTCTTTGTACGTTTATTTATAAAGAGCATGAGTGCCATGCAATATCTCTCGCTGTAACTATTAAACATATGCTAGCAGGGGTGTACAAAGAAAACCGATAAACCGTATCAAATTTATAATTCGAGTCAAATCGGGAAAAAGATTTGATGTGATTTAGTTTGATTTGGTTTGGTATTGGAAATAAAACCCGGCGGTAATTAATTTGGTTTGGTTTTAACTAAAAAAGTCAAACCGAAACCAAACCAACCCAATAGTACATTTATATAATTTTTATACATATAAATATCTATTGTAATGTAATTTACAAATATTTCTTAAACTTCTTCACAATTTATCTTTTAATGTATTATTTCAAGTTTAGACATAGCACTCTTGATTGGTAAATAAATTTTATAGCCCATAAATTTAGTAACTCAAACAAAGTTCAAATCAATACTAATGTTAACAAAAGAAATTCAATTCAATACTAGGAATGACCATAGTGTTGTATAATTATTTTAGCTTTATATTGGTTTATAATGAAAATGCATAACTTAGTTTATCTTTTTATTTGGTGCTTAGTTATGTAATTAAAATTAGTACTTATTAGCTATATTTATTTTAGCATGTCCTATATAGTATTTTTAGATTATGTTAATTTTTATTATGGCTTATTAATTAGCAATAATTATTTTATGTAATTTTATTATTTTATCTTTGTTATTGAATATTTTAGTATTATGCTATGACTTATCTCATATTATTGTGTTAGTTTTTTAGAAAATACATTATATAATTGTATTTTACTAGGACTTAAGAAATATTTGGAGCACATGTAACATATTTTATGCTATGAAGACTTTACCGGAAAAAATTCTGAAAAATCGAAAAAAATCCGAAAAATCCGAGATTAAAAAACCCAACTTTATTGGTTTTGTTTGATTTATAAATTTAAAAACCAAACATTATTAATTTAGTTTGATAATTAAAAAATCCGACCTATGTACACTTCAACATAAGAGGCAAACTTGCCAATTTTATTTATATAGGTGTAATTTTTTGAACTTATTTACGTGTGACATGACGTGACATTTTGTTGACTTTCCGTACAACGTAGGTAGGGTTGGTAAATTCTTTGGTCGTGTCACTCTTCTTTATTAGTCGCAAATCGCAACGATATGTTTGACTCTGTATACATGTAGATACAACGTAATTCCAGATTAAATATTTTTCGTCGTTATCAGTTGCTTCTCTTTTAATGAGACATTGCGTGGCTTTTTCTGCTTCATACATCGTTTTCTTGGTAGGTTAAGTAGCTGGATTTGTCACCACCAAAATCTTCCTTCAATATTCGGTTTAAGTTTCTTGAGAAATATAATAATGTATGTATTACTTTCTGTTTTCCATTTTATATATTGGGATTCAAAAAGAATCTCTAGTTAACTAAATCTTTAAGATCTTTTAAATACATCAAATTATGGACGTTACGGTACAATTAACTAGTGATATTATTAGCTCTAACCCTAAATTATCAGAACTTACAATATACAATCAGGCGTAAGCTATTTTTATTCCTTAAATTTCCAACACCTCATCTTGTGTTTTGTCCATATGAAATTATGCTTAGAGTGTTACATTACTATCTTTAGGAACATATTAGTTTTTACTGAATATTCGTCGAAAGTTACATTTAAAATGACTGATATCATGTGTAACACTTCATTAGCCGACAACGTAAATTTTTTTGCTGCAGATGTCAGCCTACATGTGCAGCTTTAAAGCCTGTCAATAGGGTGAAGGGCTGACATGCAAATGACCAACAAATCTCTTGTGTTTTGTGATAAGAGATTATTCTAGCTAGGGTTTCAAATTTGCAAATTTTAATAAAAATGCTGAACGCTAAAGAGGATGATATGTAACGTAACACACTTACACTACTAAGGGGAAAATCGACTGCCAAAATCGATTAATATTGGTCGATAATTCGCAAAAATCGAACAAAAATTGACCGATTCGTGGTGGTCGGTAATCGTATTCTCGATAGAATTAATCAAGCGACTTCGGTATTTTTTGAACGATTTCGGTCGGTCAATTAAATTTCAGAAAAGAAAAAATTATCAAAAAAATCGACCAAGTCGGTCGGTAATTTTAATTATGTAATTAAGAAATACACAATCTGGGAATCGAACTGGGGTATGTAGTGTGGCAGGATACTATTCTACCACTAAATCATTGCTACATTTTATTTTAAGACTGTCTTTAATTCCATTTTCGCGCGAAAATAACTGACCGATGTCGATTGGTTTTATTAAAAAATAAAATTACCGACCGAAATCGATCAGTTTTTTAAAATGATCACCCGAAATAATCGACGGATTTCGTTCGGTTATTTGAATATTAATTTTAATTTATTTTAAATAAAAAATCGAGCAACTTTAGTCAGTTTCTTGAAAAAAAATTTTCGCGGGATACAAAAATAGTTTTCCGCTTTTTTGCGGCAAAAAGAATGATGAAAGTTGGTCAGTTTTGTAAAAAGAAATTGAAAATAAAATATTTTGATAAACCGACCGACTTCGATCGGTTTTTAAGCCGTTTGTTTAACCGATCGAAGTCGGTCGGTCAATCGCGGTCAGTTTTAGCTCAATTTCTAGTAGTGTTAGCAAATCTCACATGGACTAAGCACACTAAGATATCGAATATATAAGAAACAAGTCTTACACTTTAGTGATACGTTTAATGTATGAAGATGTAAGTCCAAAGCAGATAATATCACTATTGCGTTGGACTGCTAGAATAAACACTGCAAATTACTATGACTTAATGTAATTTCAAATACATGATTTTACCTTTTTAAAAAAACTTGACTCTGCAAATTCATGTCAAAATTGGAATATTTTGATCGTCATATTTCATATGCCATCATTCTTTTTGAAAACATAAAGTATATTTTACAGTCAAATAAACGAATCATATCATGGATCATGAGTCAAACGCTCTTTCGTTTTGCGTTCATATTACTATCCGCCAAATATTCAACAAAGAACTTCCAGTTGTACAGTAAATATTCAACGAACAGCTATACACTAAAACTCTCGTTTCTGGTGATTTAGTTACCTTTCATGTGAAGAGATGCGTTCAGAAGGTAGAACTGGTTCTTATCATAATTTATCCCTAGTAATTGAAAGCACACTAAGAATTAAAATTAGCCTGTATAAAAACTATTCGCATGTAATCGACATTTCTCTTCAAATGTAGGAAAATTATTATCCAAATAGCGAGCCAAAGGTTATAAAACTTGGGTGTACGTCTTTTTCGAAATAATGAAAAAGAAGAAAAAGAAAGAGTAGAACTCGTGACAAACTTCATACTTCCAGATATCTGCAGTGAGATTCTTGTAGATGTCTATGAGAATAATATCTCGTTCTCTCATGAGAATAAATGCGAGCTACCTAACTTGAATCCAGTTTTTTTTTTTTTAAAAAAAAAAATCCAGTTTTTAATAATAAACTAATAAATAAATAAATCATTAAATAAGGATTTTTAAGTTAAATACACTGAAAATGTCTATATTTTTTACGTCAATATTTTTTTTTTCCAGAAGTGGAGCCTTAGAGTAATGGTAAAGTTGTCTTCGTGGAAGCAGCCACCAGTATATGCATTAGGGTAGGTTGTCTGCATCACACACCTTGGGGTAGGACCTTTCTCCAGACCCAGCGCGAATGCATGATATTTTATGTAACAGGCTGCCCTAGTCCAATATATTTTCTACGCACTAGATAATTTAAGCTGATAAATAATTAAATAGCTACATTGCAAATGCGACATTATTTTAAAAAGAAATTTGTTCTAGTGTGTTTATTTCTAATTCATGTGAATTAGCGAGTAGAAGAACCCATTCAAAGGTTGATAGCATGGTATTATTAAAGTATTGCTGTTATTTTTGTCTGTTGTCTCGAATATATATTCGTGGATATTCCCCTCTTTCTACGTTGACTCTTGTCCAGCGTTGATAATTTTAGAAGAACAAGGAAGATTCCTACTGTTTGGATGCCGAGTATAAAAATCTGAAGTTTCTTCCAAATAAGAGCGTTCCCTTCTCGTGTGAAATCTTGACCCTGAAAGCGAGATGCCGCGGATAGCCAAACATTAGTCAAAAAGTAGTTTCCGCGGCTTTCAATAAATATTTTATTTTTAACTCGATTTTAGTCTTCGCAATTTACGTAAAATTCGAGTAAATTTGAATTCGCGTAAAAAAATCTCACATAATAAGAAAAGTAAAACACTTCCTTATAAAATCAATTTCATATAAAGGCTTACACTAAAAACTTTTGATTAAATATGAAAGAATCTTTATCACTTTATCACTTGGTAAAATAAAAATTCTAGAAATACAATTGAAGTGTTTTTAGTAGGTAGATGTTATGTCACCAACTACATTTTTGGAATAGAAGTGAAGGGTCTCTAAGATATTAAAATTTGAATAATGGCATATGGATTTTAAATTGTTTAATTTAACCTTCACTCTTCATGTTAAATGTGTTAAAAAGGATTTTTGAATCGTGTATTATTTTAGGAAAAAGAGTGACTTGGGTATAATATATTTTTATTACCTTCTTCTTGTGATTTTAGAATATTAAATTTCGCTTAAAAATGTTAAGTTGGAATAATACATTTTTGTTCAAATAATTGAGAAATTTTGAAAACAAATTAACATCGTCCTGACCTCCTTCATGCCTTAAGTGGGCGTTTGGACATAAGAATTGTAAAATTGTGAAAA
Source organism: Nicotiana obtusifolia (assembly GCA_002018475.1). Classification (NCBI taxonomy): domain Eukaryota; kingdom Viridiplantae; phylum Streptophyta; class Magnoliopsida; order Solanales; family Solanaceae; genus Nicotiana; species Nicotiana obtusifolia. The sequence goes on along the minus strand of MCJB01052430.1, from coordinate 273,799 downwards.
AAGTCTTAAAAAAAAGTGAAAAAGGTATTTGAAAATTAAAGTTATATTTTGAAGTGAATATAATTTGGAGTTGTTTTTGAATTTTTGTGAGTGATTTAAAGTGAAAATTTTAAAAAATAGCTTTTTGAAATTTTTTAAATTTTCGAAAAAGTCCGAAGGTCAACTTCAAGGTGAAATTTAAAATTCTCATTACCAAACACTAATTCTTAAAAAGATTTAAAAATTTTGGAAAAAAGGTGAATTTTTTTTTATGGTAAATGTAATTTGAAGCAAGTCACTTTAAAGTGGTCTTGTGAGAATGTTGTATGGTTTTGATTTTTTTTTTTTCTCCTTTTATTTTTTCCAAAGGTTTTGAGGGTTGAATCAGTGCTTGCGGCGAAGATAATACCGGTAACGGAGAAAAGAGATATGGGTATTATATTGAGTTTATTTGCTTGGCCAAAAGATGATGTGAAACGTTATTGGTTACTGAGTTAATTAACTAACTATTGCCATCTGGTTGCATTATTTCAGAGTTTATATATTTTTTGATTTCTCATTTTGGTATTCATACTAGGATCCCAAAAATCCTTCATTAGAAGGTAAATTGCTCTATAACAAAGATAATTTTATACTTAAAGCTCGACTTTAAAATTTCTAATTAAGCACGAATGAGTATTTAGTGGTCCACCTTAATTATTATCGATAGAGCTTATAGTTTAGGATCAGCTCTGCAAGTTGAAGTCTACTATCAAAGAAAGTGGATGAGTATTATATTGAGTAGTTGAAATGACAAATTGAGATATAGTATTTACTTTATGCATAGGTTTTGTTAGGTGAATATATGAGATTAATTGCGAAATGTTTTTTTTATATTGAGTTTACCTTGTTGAACATGAGTTAAGATAACCAAGTCAAAATGGTTTGCGTGCTAATTAAGGTATAATTAAATTATTGAGTGCTGATCGACATACCAACTTTTGCAAGCACGTACATACTTACTAATTTTACGACATAAATGGTAAATAAGATAAAACAAATCAAATTTGAATTTTTGGCATATATATATATATATATGTATGTGTGTGTGTGTGTCCTACGGTAGGCATGCAATTACAACACCATGGTAATATTATTTTTTTCACTCGATTTTCGATTTTTGTATTGGCCATTGTGGTTTGCTTAAATTCGAACTCGCGCCAAGAAATTCTAAGCCGAGGGTAAAATGCTCTTTAACAAATTAAAGGTGACTCCATACTCAGGACTCGGATCCTAAAACGTTGGTTAAGGATGAAAGAATACTTACCACTCTACTATAACTCTTATTAATAGCTTGTTTGGCCAAACTTCTCCAAGTTGAAAAACACTTTTTTTATAAATAAAAAAAGTATTTTTTTTTCAAAGTTAATGTGTTTGGCTAAGCTTTCAGAAGAAAAAAGTAGTTTTGAGTAGAAACATAAGCAATTTTGGAGAAGCAAAAAAAGTAGCTTCTTCCTAGAAGAACTTTTTTGAGAAGCACTTTTGAGGGAAAAAAATATTTCGAAGTACTTTTTAAAAGTTTGGCCAAATACCAATTGCTGCTTAGAAATGCTTTTCAAATTAATTACTCAAACGCAAACTGCTTCTCATCAAAAGTACTTTTAAAAAATTATTTTTAAAAAAAACTTTCAAAATAAACTAATTTTTTCAACTTGGCCAAACAAACTATAAGGAGTAATACTTTTCTCTGTTTGGTGTAATATGTACCCTCACTTGCTTTTGCATTGTCAATGGTACTTCATTGGTCACTCATAACAAGGAGTAACAACTAAACTGTTAAAATAGAGTTAAGAGTGAACAACTTTTACCTAGAATTGGACAGTCCACCTAGACCTTCCTCAAAATGAAAATAATGTGAGCTATATAAGTTTTGAAATTTCAATTTTCACATTTGCTCCACCTTCACTCAAAACTCCGTCATACGAATAAAAAAGTCATTAAATGTTTATATTTTAAAGAGATTCTAGAATTTATTACTTGGTGGTTAAGTCATCTTTTTTCTTATAAATAGAGGGGTTATATTCTGTTATAAGTAATCCCAAATCAACAAGAATTTTCTCTTTATACTTTTCTCTGCTATACTCTTCATCTTTTATTGTTTCGTAACATGTTGTTATTAGCCCGAGACTCTACCATTTTGAATCACTAGCTGTGAAAAGATCCAATTTGTTCTTTCAAAATTAAGAAGTATGAATATGAAATTGAAAGTACGGGCCGAGGACAATTTTGTCTAGACAACCATGGTCGATTGATACAAACCTCAAAATCATTAAACTCGAAACAAATTCAGTGGACACGCAAGGAGAATATTTCTTGAAGTTTTCAAAGTAATGGTGGGAAAGGTCCACTTGCATTTTCTTGTTACTTGCCTTATTAACCAACTCAAGCAGTTTTTAAGGTATGTGAAAGGTTTTGATGTAGAAAATCCTGTTGCTATTTTGTAGTCGCTGCTACGTATCGGATTATTGATTTTACTTCACAATAATTTTATAAACTAAATTTCTTGTATTAAAAGATATACTTGTACTCTAGTAGATTTTGCAAGAATTATAACCATCTGAAGTGGTAATAGAGTTTGTAAGAAATTATAACCATTCGAAGTGATAAAATTTTTATGTCTTGCCATGAATAAATTCATGTATGCTTGTGAGTATAAGAAGTGAAAATTCGTCCCATTGAATTTGCATCATTCTCGTTCCCTTAAGAAATGTGGTAGCAGCATGTCATAAGTCTGAAAGAAGACAAAATTATTACCATGAATGTATCAATGAATGTGGACGTTACAATAGACGAAATTATAATCGTCATCATTGTGGTAATGAGAATACTAAATGTTCTCAAAATAATCCTTCACTTTGTGAAAGTAATGTTTGTCATTGATTTGGCATGAGATTTTATAAAGCACGTATTGATTATTATGTTTCATTTCTAAAGTGAATGTGAAAACAATGTGATAATCATTATGAATACATATTCATTCTTGGAAGAATATGAACGTGCTAATGGTAGTCAATATACCTATCACGACCCAAAACTCAACCTGTCGTGATGGCGCCTATCATAGTACTAGGCAAGCCGACATCTCACACATACCGACATTTTTAAAACTCAATTATGAGGAAGTAAGTTTAGATAATTAAGAATTTTAAAAAATACCGGATATGAACCTCAAAATCAAAACAAGAATCCTCCCAAAAGATCTGGGTGTCACGGAGTACATGAGCATCGATATATATAACAACATAGCCTGGTACACTCTCTAGAAAGTAAGACAAAATACAAAAAACCGAAAGATAGGGGAAGGAGGATCAAGGTCTGCGGATGCCAAGCAGCTACCCTTATGATCTCCGAACAGGTAGACTCCACAATAAATGACCACCCGAAAATACTTGAATCTGCACACGAGGTGCAGGGTGTAGTGTGAGTATAACCAACTCAATAAGTATCGCAAATAAGCAAGGCAAGGTAAGAGAAGCTTAATTTGTTAAGGTCACTAATTAAATCAGTACAATTCTATCTTTTTTTGTTAACGTAGTATAAGATTTAAAGCTAGCTCATAAAGCTTCGTGATACGAATATCCGTGTGTGCATGTGACTGGTTCTCAAATACCCTACTCAACAGTATTATGGCATGTAGGGGAAAGAAAACAAGTAAATCAGATAAATGATCAAGAAAATACATGTTTCACACATAGCACGGACTACTTACGTGCTGCATAGACAACACACGTGCTAACAATAGAATCTGCATGGACAACTTATGTACGCCACGGATAACTCACATGTTAATAATATCAATAAATGAATTTGCACGGACAACTCACGTGCCAATAATATCAATATATGGATCCGCACGGACAACTCACGTGCCAATAACATAATCCGCCTGCCATAGCCACAGGCCCCAGTCCAAAATATCATACAAAAGTAATAAAGCAAGTGTACAGGTATATAATGAATGAAATAAGATTCTCCTACCCCTAGACTGGTGTAAATAATATGCTAAAGTGTAGGAATATGCAAAGTGTGCTATCGTAGCTATATCCGAAGATTTCATCAATGAAAAGCATTTATCAATCGTTCAGGGATTAAACCTCTAAGTAGATTCATCATGGCTCAATTAAATCACATAAACTGTTACCACATGTTATATACCGAAGCTCGAAGCTTAACAGTCATTTCTGGGCTTATAGGAGCCCGAGCATAACCAAAACATGAATATTCAATCTCGGTTCCCTGCACATGGGATCATTCCCACACATGTGCGTACCCAAAAGCACGTGGCTATCACAACAATTCAGGAAACTAGTATCTCAACCGAGTTTAAATACGATACTTACCTCAAGCAACTCGAATCACTCCGCTAGCAAGCCCTTACCTCGCCAATCGGCCTCCGAACATCTCGAATCTAGCCATAAACAATTCGATACAATCAACACGAGCGTAAGGAATCAATTCCATAAGAAAATACCAAGTTCTTATTCAAAAGTTAAAAAGTCACTCTAAAGCCGGCCCCTGAGCCCATGTCTCGAAATCCGATAAAAATCATAAAATCCGGAAGCCCATTCAACCACGAGTTCAACCATATCAAATTTATCAAAATCTAACACCAAATGGACCCCCAAATTCCCAATTTAAACTCTCCAAGTCTCTAGCCTCAACTCCCAAAATTACACCTCAAAAAACCTCACAATCTAGGTGGGAAAATCAATGGAGAAACATAATTATTTAAATTTAACCACAAGTAACTTACCTCAAGAAACCCCTCAAAAATCCTCTCAAAAATCGCCTAATCCCGAGCTTGAAATGTTCAAAATGATGAAAATCACGGAATCCTCATTTTAATATGCACTGCCAGTGGTTCCACTTCTGCGGTTCATTTAGCCGCATCTGCGGCACACCTTTTGCGGTTACAACTCCGCATTTGCGGAGGTCACTCAAGGTCCAGACATCCCACTTCTGCGGTCCCAAATCCCACTCTAGCGGATGCGCTTCTGCATAAGTCCATCCGCTTTTGCGGACCAACCTCCCCAAGTCTTTTTCCGCTTCTGCAACAAGCCACCTGTATCTGCGTGATCATAGGTGCGGTATTTTCCCTCGCACCTATGCAACTACCTCCAGTCACCCAGAATTGCATCTGCGACCCCATGGCCGCTTCTGACTCTCTACACCTGCAGCCTATCGCTCGCAGGTGCGGTTGCACCAAACCTGACTAAACCAGCTCCTCCAAAACTCCAAAATCCAATCCGATTTCGATCTGAATCACCCTCGAGGCCCCTGAGACCTTAACCAAACATACCAAAAAGTCCTAAAACATGATATGAACTTAGTTGAACCTTTAAATCACATCCAACAACACCAAAATCACAAATCGCGCATCGATTCAAGTATAATGAACTTTTAAACTTCTAACTTCTACATTCGATGCCAAAACCTATTAAATCACGTTCGATTGACCCCTAATTTTGCACACAAGTCACAAATAATACCACGGACCTACTCCAACTCATGGAACCCCAATCCGAGCACGGTAACCATAAAGTCCACTCTCGGTCAAACTTCTAAATTTCCAACTTTCACCATTTCAAGCCTAGTTCAACTATAGACCTCCAAATCACAATCCAGGCACGCTTCTAAGTCCAAAATCACCCAACGGAGCTGACGGAACCATCAAAACTCCACTCCGGAGTCGTTTACACATAAGTCAATCTCCAGTCAACCTTTTCAACTTAAGCTTTCAACCTTGAGACTAAGCGTCTTAACTCATTCCGAAACCTTTCCGGACCCGAACCAAATACCCCGGCAAAACGTGGCTATAACTCTCAAAACGACCGGCCGGGTCGTTACATCCTCCCCCTCTTAAACAAACGTTCGTCCTTGAATGGGTCTAGACATGTACCTGGAGTCTCAAATAGGCGTGGATATCTGATCCGCATCTCCTGCTCTGTCTCCCAAGTGGCCTCCTCAACTAGCTGACCTCTCCACTGCACCTGCACTGAAGCTATGTATTTTGAACTCAACTTTCGAACATGCCGATCCAAAATAGCCACCGGCTCCACATCATAAGTCAAATCACCATCCAACTGAACCGTGCTGAAATCCAAAACATGAGACGGATCGCCCACATACTTCCAGAGCATAGAAACGTGAAATACTGGATGCACACTCGATAGACTAGGTGGCAAGGCAAGCTTGTAAGCCACATCTCCAATCCTCTGAAGCACCTCAAACGGCCCAATATACCAAGGGCTCAACTTGCCCTTCTTTCCGAACCTTATCACACCCTTCACGGCTGACACCTTGAGCAGTACCTTCTCCCCAACCGTGTAAGCAACATCATGAACCTTCCGATCGGCGTAACTCTTTTGCCTAGACTGCCGTGCAAAGTCGATGCTGAATCAATTTAACCTTGTCTAAAGCATCCTGAACCAAGTCAGTACCCAATATACTAGCCTCACCTAGCTCAAACCAACCCACCAGAGATCGACATCGTCTCCCATACAAAGCCTCATATGGAGTTATCTGAATGCTCGACTGATAGCTGTTGTTGTAGGCAAACTTGGCGAGCGGCAAAAATCGATCCCAAGAACCCCCGAAATCAATGACACAAGCGCGTAGCATGTCCTCCAATATCTGAATAGTGCACTCAGACTATCCGTCTGTCTGAGGGTGAAATGTTGTACTCAACTCAACTTGGGTGCCCAACTCTCGTCTCACGACTCTCCAAAACTGCGATGTAAACTGCGTGCCCCGATCAGAAATGATGGACACTGGTACATCGTGAAGGCGAACAATCTTGCGGATGTAAATCTCAACCAACTGCTCCGAAGAGTAAGTAGTCCCAACTGGAATGAAGTCTATGAGCCTGGTCAGCCGATCCACAATCACTCAAATAGCATCGAACTTCCTCGAAGTCCGTGGGAGCCCAACTACAAAATCCATGGTGATACGCTCCCATTTCCACTCCGGAATCTTAAGCGTCTGAAGTAATCCACCCGGTCTCTGATGCTCATACTTCACTTGCTGACAGTTAAGACACCTATTTACAAACCCCACTATATCTTCCTTTATTCTCCTCCACCAATAATTTTGTGTCAAGTCCTGATACATCTTCGCGACACCTGGATGAATGGAGTACCGCGAACTGTGAGCCTCCTGGAGAATCAACTCACGCAGACCATCTACATTGGGCACACATAGCTTGCCCTGCATCCTCAATACACCATCATCTCCAACAGTAACATCCTTGGCATCAACGTGCTGAACTGTGTCCCTAAGGACAAGTAAATGGGGATCATCATACTGGCGCTCTTTGATGCGACCAATATAAGGAAGACCGAGAAACTACACAAGCTAGAACCCGACTGGGCTCCGAAACATCTAATCTCACGAACTGGTTGGCCACGGCTTGAACATCAACTACAACGGTCTCTCACCAACAAGAACAAATACAAGGCTACCCATACTCACCGCCTTCCTACTCAAGGCATCGGCCATCACATAGGCCTTCCCAGGATGATACAGAAGGTAATATCATAGTTCTTTAGGAGCTCCAACCAACTCCGCTCCTAAAATTTATATCATTTTGTTTGAACAAGTTCTGGAGACTCCGATGATCTGTAAATACCTCACAAGACACACCATGGAGATAGTGCCTCCAAATCTTTATTGCATGAACGATGGCAGCCAATTCCAAATCATGAACAGGGTAGTTCTTCTCATGGGGCTTCAACTGATGCGAATCATAAGCAATCACTCTATCCTCCTGCATCAAGACACACCCAATACCAATCCGAGAAGCATCACAATCCACTGTATAAGAACCAAAAGCTGAAGGCAAAACTAGAACTGGAGTTGTGGTCAATGCAATCTTGAGCTTCTGAAAGCTCTCTTCACACTCATCCGACCACCTGAAAGTAGCACCCTTTTGGGTCAATTTGGTCAAAGGCGATGAAATAGACGAGAAACCCTCCACGAAGCGACAATAATAACCGGCCAAGCGACGAGAAACCCTCCACGAAGCGACGATAATAACTAGCCAAGTTGATAAAGCTCCGAATCTCTGTAGCTAAGGACGGTCTGGGCCAACTCTAAACCGCATTCATCTTCTCCGGATCCACCTAAATCCCCTCACTAGACATCACGTGCCCTAAGAACGCCACTAAACTAAGCCAAAACTCACACTTGGAGAACTTGGCATAAAGCTTCTCCTCCCTCAACCGCTGCAACATAATCCTCAAATGCTGGGCATGCTCCTCCTGGCTACAAGAGTACACCAAGATATCATCAATGAATACTACGACAAACGAGTCGAGATAAGGCTGAAATACACTGTTCATCAGATGCATGAATACTGCTGGGGCATTGGTCAGCCCGAAAGACATCACAAGGAACTCATAATAACCATAACGAGTCCTGAATGCCGTCTTTAGAATATCCGAGTCCCAGATCTTCAACTGGTGATATGTAGACCTCAAATCAATCTTAGAGAACATCTCGCTCCCTGAAGCTGGTCAAATAGATCATCAATGTGCGGCAAAGATACTTGTTCTTGATTGTAACTTTGTTCAACTGCCTATAGTCGATGCACATCCGCATAGTACCATCATTCTTCTTCACAAACAGAACTGGTACACCCCAAGGCGACAAGCTAGGCCTAATAAACCCCTTATCAAGAAGTTCCTGAAGTTGTTCTTTCAATTCCTTCAACTCAGTTGGTGTCATACGATATGGAGGAATAGAAATGGGCTGAGTTCCCGGCACCAAGTCAATACCAAAGTCAATATCCCTGTCGGGCGGCATGCCCGGCAGGTTTGCAAGAAACACATCCGAAAAATCTCTCACCACCGGAAGAGAATCAATAGTAGGAGTATCAGCACCAACATCCCTCATAAAGACTAAATAAGATAAGCACCACTTTCCAACCATCCGTTAGATCTTCAAATAAGAAATCACTATACTGGGAGCATAATCTAGTAAACCTCTCCACTCGATCCTTGGCAAATCCGGCATCGTCAACATCACGGTCTTAGCGTGACAATCCAAAATAGCATGACATGGAGACAACCAGTCTATACCCGAGATCACGTCGAAATCAACCATACTAAGAAATAAGAGATCAACTCTGGTCTCCAATCCCCTAATAGTAACTACACACGACCGATATACATGGTCCACAACAATAGTATCGCCCGCTGGCATAGATACATTAATAGGTGAAACTAAGGACTCATGGGGCATATCCAAATAATGAGTAAAATAGGAGGACACGTGGGAATAAGTAGAACTAGGGTCAAATAATGTGGAAGCATCTCTGTGGCACACGGTGACAATACATGTGATCACTGCATCTAAAGCGACGGCATCTGGCCTGGCAGGAATAGCATAGAATCGGGCCTGACTGACACTTGATCAGCCTCCCCCTCTTGGGCGACCCCTAGCTGCCTGAGCCCCTTCCCGAGCTGGCTGGGTGGGTAGTGTAACTGCTGGTGCTAGTACTATTGGCCGAGAACTCTACTGTAGAGCCCCACTCAACAAACTAAGGCAATCTCTCTTGATATGACCCAAGTCCCCACACTCGAAACAACCCCTCCTCTAACGGATCTGCTGCTCCTGATAACCCGAGGAATTGCCTATAGAAAGCTGAGCAGACGAGGCATAGTGAGAACTCTGCGCTGGTAGTACACTGAATGAAGACTGGCCTGAGCGAGCACTGTATAAATCGTGGCTAACTGATGCACCACGATGAGCTGGATGAGTCATCTGAGCGGACCTATAAGGATGACCCCTGCTGTGGTAGAACTGTCCCCCAGAAGGAACACCACTGGAACTACCCGAACTACGAGGCCTCTTAGCCTCCCTCTCCTTACGCTCTTGACTACGGACCATCTCAATCTGCCTAGCAATATCAACCACCTCGTTGAACATAGCACTGGATACCCTCTCCCGAGTCATAAGCAACTGCAACTAATAGGTAAGGCCATCAATGAACCTCCTAATCCTCTCCCTCTCAGTGGAGACCAACCAAACTACGTGACAGGCCAACTTTGAAAACCTCAGCTCATACTGGGTCACAGACATGCCATCTTGTCATACCTGCTTAAACTGTCAGCGCAACTCCTCCCTGCGAGACAGTGGCACGAACTTCACCAAGAAGAGAACGGAGAACTCATGCCATGAAAGTGGTGCTGCACCAACCGATCTGCGCCTCTCATAAGCCTCCTACCATCTGAAGGCAGCCCCAATGAACTTAAAAGTAGTGAATGAGATCCCATTGGTCTCCATAATACCTTCCGTGCGAAGAATCCACTGGCACCTGTCCAAAAAGTCCCGGGCATCTTCAGACTCAGCCCTACTAAATGATGGAGGCTGGAGTCTCCCAAACCTCTCTAGTCTCCTCTGCTTATCATTAATCATAACGGGACCCATCTAGGTTTGAGCAAATGCAACTGACTGGGCTGGTAGTACCCCCAGTGTCTGAAGTCCCTGTATCACCTACTCGGTGTATTAGGCGGTGGGAGTATGAGTACCTCCACCGGCCTAAGAAGTGGCTGCCACGGCTGGAACAGAAAACGCCTGAGCAAGGCTGGTGCACACAGTCAAAATCTGAGCCAAAGCCTCCTAAAGTACTGGAATCACAATGGGCACAACTGGTGCCTAAGCTAGCCCCATTGGCTCAACCATATCTAGTACTTGCTCCTGTGCTGGAGCAACTGGTGGATCTGTAGGTGCCGCTCTAGCTGCTGTACGAGCTCCACCTCTACCCTTATCGTAGCCCCTACCACGACCTCAGCCTCTCGTGGCCCTAGCTGGTGGTACTATTGGCCGTCCGTCCTGACCGGTAGCACGTGTACCCACCATCTGTGAGAGAATAGAATAACAGAAGTTTAGTTATCAGAACCAACAAGTCCGCATGACAAGAATACAAGAATGTGAAGTTTTCCTTAGGGTTCGGTAGCCTCTCGAAGATAAGTACAGACGTCTCCGTACCGATCCGCAAGACTCTACTAAACCTGCTCATGACTCGTGAGACCTATGTAACCTCGGCTCTGATACCAACTTGTCATGACCCAAAACTCGTCCTGTCGTGATGGCGCCTATCATAGTACTAGGCAGCCGACATCTCACACATACCAACATTTTTAAAACTCAATTTTGCGGAAGTAAGTTTAGATAATTAAGAATTTCACGAAATACCAGATATGAACCTCAAAATCAATACAAGAATCCTCCCAAAAGATTTGAGTGTCATGGAGTACATGAGCATCTATATATATAACAACATAATCAGGTACACTGGAAAGTAAGACAAAATACATAAAACTGAAAGATAGGGGAAGGAGGATCAAGGTCAAAGAACGCCAAGCAGCTACCTCGATGATCTCTACGAACAGGTAGACTCCACGATCTATCCTTTTTTATTAACGTAGTATAAGATTTAAAGCTAGCTCATAAAGCTTCATGATACGAATATCCCTGTGTGCATGTGCACTGGTTCTCAAATGCCCTGCTCAATTGCATGTAGGGGAAAGAAAATAAGTAAATCAGATAAATGATCAAGAAAATACAAGTTTCACACACTGCACGAACAACTCACGTGCTAATAATAAAATCTGCACGGACAACTCACGTGTGACACGAACAACTCAGTGTCAATAATATCAATATATGGATCCGCTCGGACAACTCACGTGGTGTACAGACAACTCACGTGCCAATAATATCAATATATGAATCCGCATAGACAACTCACGTGCCAATAATATAATCCGCCCGGCATAGCCGCAGGCCCCAGTCCAAAATATCATACAAAAGTAATAAAGCAAGTGTACGGGTATATAATGAATGAAATAAGATTCTCTTATCCCGGACTGGTGTAAATAACATGCTAAAGTGTAGGCATGTGCAAAGTGTGCTATCGTAGCTATATCCGGAAATTTCAGCAATGAAAAGCATTTATCAAGCTCGTTCAGGTATTAAACCTCTAAGTAGACTCATTATGGCTCAATTAGATCACATAAACTGTTACCACATGTTAGATATAGAAGCTCGAAATTTAACAGTCATTCTGGGCTTATAGGAGCCCAAGCACAACCAAAACATGAATATCAATCCCGGTGCCCTGCACATGGGATCATCCCCACACATGGCGCACCCAAAAGCACATGGCTATCACAACAATTCACGCAACTAGTGCCTCCACTGAGTTTAAATACGATACTTACCTCAAGCAACTCGAATCTCTCCGCTAGCAAGCCCTTACCTCGCGAATCGGCCTCCAAACGTCTCGAATCTAGCCATAAACAATTCGATACAATCAACACGAGCTAAAGGAATCAATTCCATAAGAAAATACCAAGTGCTTAATCAAAAGTCAAAAAGTCACTCTAAATTCGGTCCCCCGGCCCACGTCTCGAAATCCGATAAAAGTCACAAAAGCTGAAAGCCCATTCAACTACGAGTCCAACCATACCAAATTTACCAAAATCTAACACCAAATCGGCCCCCAAATTCCCAATTTAAACTCTCCAAATTTCTAGCCTTAACTCCCAAAATTACACCTCAAAACCATACAATCTAGGTGGAAAAATCAATGGGGAAACATGATTATTGAATAAAGTTAACCACAAATGACTTACCTACCTCAAGAAACCTCTTAAGAATCGCCTAATCCGGAGCTTGAAATGTTTAAAATGATAAAAATCACAGAACCCTCGTTTTAATATGCACTGCCAGTGGTTTCGCTTCTGCGGTTCATTTAGCCACATCTGCAGCACCGCTTTTGCAGTTACAACTTTGCGGAGGTCACTCAAGGTCCAGACATCCTACTTCTGCGGTCCCAAATCCCGCTCCTGCGGGTGCGCTCCTGCGCAAATCCATCCGCTTCTGCGGACCAACCTCCCCAAGTCTTTTTTCGCTTTTGCGACAAGCGACGCACATCTGCATGATCGCAGGTGCGGTATTTTCCCTCGCACCTGCGCAACTACCTCCACCCATAACCGCATCTGCTACCCCATGGCCACTTTTGCGTCTCCGCACCTGTGGCCTATCTCTCGCAGGTGCTGTTGCACCAGACCTGACCACACCAGCTCCTCCAAAATCCAATCCGATTTTCGAGCCGAATCATCCCTGAGGCCCCTTGGACCTCAACCTAACATACCAACAAGTTCTAAAACACGATACGAACTTAGTTGAACCTTCAAATCACATCAAACAACGCTAAAACCACAAATCGTGAATCGGTTCAAGCATAATGAACTTTTAAACTTCTAACTTTTACATTCGATGTCGAAACCTATCAAATCACGTCTGATTGGCCCCAAATTTTGCACACAAGTCACAAATGATACAACGGACCTACTCCAACTCTCGGAATCCCAATCCGGGCCCGGTAACCACAAAGTCCACTCTCGGTCAAACTTCTAAATTTCTAACTTTTGCCATTTCAAGCCTAATTCAACTATAGACCTCCAAATCACAATCCAGACACGCTCTTAAGTCCAAAATCACACAGCGGAACTAACGGAACCATCAAAACTCCATTCCAGAGTCATTTACACATAAGTCAATATCCGATCGACCTTTTTAACTTAAGCTTTTAACCTTGAGACTAAGTATCTCAACTCATTCCGAAACCTTTGCGGACCCGAACCAACTATCCCGGCAAGTCACATAACAACAATTAAGTAGAGAATGAGCAGTAAATGGGGGAACGGGGCTACAACTCTCAAAACGACCGGCCAGGTCGTTACAATACCACACTCACCTTTAGAAAGAGGTTTGAAATGAAATAAGAAAATAATTTTATTATTATGGCATGAATTGTCATTGATCACGTACCTATTGTGATTATACTAAAATATTATAGCAACATGATAATTACAGGGCAAAAGAAATAAGAGCAACATATCTTGCCTATAGTGATTTTGACCATGACCATAATGGTATAACGTTCTCCTTAAAAGAGGTATTTACCATATGGATGTTGATGAATATGTGATAGTACAAAATTAATTGAGAGTTCTAGAATAGCCAATTATACTATTTTGGAGAAATAAAATTGATTATTAATAATGTATTGCGTCGTAGTAAGTTTCAAAGAAACTTATTGAGCTTCTAAAGTATTCGTAAAAACGCTTTGTTATATTGAGACTATAAATAAAGAAAAAATTTAATATCTTCTATTACTTGTAGCAGGGTAATATGTATTTGAAAAACTATCCGCTTTATTCTTCAATTTGTATTACACGTATAAAATAATACCACAATAAAGTAAAAGCTTATTGATATAAAAACTCATATCGTAATAAACTTGTAGTGTATTGATAATTGCACATGTCATGGTGTAAACCTGAAGTTTATCAATATTGATAATTTATTCAGTTGGCATAATTGGTTTAGCCATGTTAATTTAAGTATCATGTGCAAAAATAAAAGAGAATTCACATGGGTAAATATTAAAGAACTAGAAAGTTCTTTACGAATTTTCATATGTTTCTTGTTCTCATTAATTAATAGACCAACTAAAATTGGGATTGAATCCCATAAATGCTGGAAATATCAAGGTGAATATGGGCTCATTCATCTTCCATGTATCCCACATAAGATGCATCTATGAGATGGTTACATATATGACTATTATTAACTCGCAACCTGGTGTTTGCGAGGTAACTTGCTCAATAGTTGAATTAGAGCATAATTTTCATACTTTCTAGACAGTTCATCTTGATAAGTTGGTTTATATCACAATTAATTTAGCAAAATAATTTATTGAGTGCCTCCACTTAATAGTTAAACTATTGCTTTTGAGAACAAAGTTATCTATATCAGTTTGATATACGTTATATACGAAAGTATACTATATTTTCCCTCTTACTAGTGGTTCAGGTTCAGGAACCAAATAATTTTATTTTATGATTATTGATGTGCAGTGTATATTTTGATTAACACCATAACGCACAAAGGTGAATTTTCAAAACCGAGGAAGCAAGTTAGTTTTTCTAACATGAGGGGGAGACAGGATAAACAGTTGAGAAAAAGTTATGTGGAATGAATTATCATTTGTACATCTAGATCCTCGAATAAGATAATATGAACTTGAAGTTCTAGATAATTCATCTGCAAATGCTCATGTTAAAATAAGTCCTAGAAGGACAAAGTCTATGGTACGCTTAAAGGGTATAGACAATCGGTTTCAAATAAAATTCTTGATAAGAAGATGAGTAAATGATCATAATAAGGAAGCAAGTGGCCTAGAAGATCATATGACACGACACTTAATAAAATCTTAGGAGAGGTTCAGGTTCCTGAAAAGATAAATGAAGAGATCTCTATGTTATGTCTTTATGAAAAAAAAAGGAGGTTGGACCCGATATAAAATATCCGTTGACTACATCTATGATAACTCTAAGTATAGATGAGGATCTTAAGCCTGTCAAATACAGACACAAAAATATTAGTCAAATGGAAGATAAACAATTCAAGTAGAATTGGTTTCATACGAAAGATATGTAATTTTGGACCTGCAGTTCCAACACTTGAAAGTATAAAGTTAATGGTGTGTGCAATCACTTTTATCTATCTTATATGTGTAGCATGACATGAAAACTTGATATGCATCTAAAGTCTATTTATATGACTTAATTTATATGAAAATCCCTGAAGGATTTAAACCGCTTAAAGAATATACAATTCTTGGTCCTGATGTACCACATCCTAAGTACAATTTGTGCACATATCTATCTTGCTATAACTATAAGCATGATAATACGATAGCGAGAATCTTTATGGAGATATTGAAAAGGTAATTCCACAATATTATGTGAAGACATTACATATCTATCATGAATGATGATTTCAAGGTGCAATATATTCATTCAAGTTAATATGGTTGATTTATTTATCAAATCTCTACCAACGATCTTTTGAAGATGGTGCACAAGATTAGATGCGAAGGCTTAAAGATGTGAATTATGCTCCCATCAGAGGGAGTTAATACACGTTGTACTCTTTTTTCCTTACAAGGTTTTGTCCCACCGGGTTTTCCTTGCAAGGTTTTTACCGAGGCAACCAAAAGGCGTATTGTGAGATATGTATACTCTTTTTTCCTTCACTAGAATTTTTTCCCAGATTTTAACGAGGCACGTTATCTGTTGAATAGACATTTAAGGGGGAGTGTTATAAATAAAATTATATTTAAGGTAAATGTATATATTTTAGAGAGATTCTATGATTTATTACTTGGTGACTAAGTCATTTCTTCCCCCATAAATAGAGGGGTTATATTCTTTCCTAAGTGATCCCAAATCAATAAAAATTCTCTCTCTATACTTTTCTCTGCAATACTCTTCTTCTTTTATTGTTTCATAACACTTCTATATTATTCAAAATTCTTGAAGATATTGCAATAAATAAAACAAATGAATTATGTTAACCACGCCCATTATTCATGTAATTGTCAGGCAACTAATGCAGCTGGCTAAATGCATGTCAAAAGCTCTTCTGTATAAAAAGGCATAAATCTTTTTTTACTACTTTCTTGTTTAATTTTTTTTTTTCAAATACCTAATTGGTTTGACTTGGTTCAAGACAGTGGAATTAATTTCATTCTATTTCCTCACTTTACAATTTTTACTTGGTCTTGAGTGCCTTTTATTAGTCTTTTCCATGATCAATAAAAGCATTCTGTAACTCTCAAAAGGTCTATGCAACAATAATGGTGGGAAAAAAACGCTTTAGAAGAGAACTATTTTGTCAAACTATTTGGCAGTGAATAACTTGTTCCGAAGCCAAAATTTAAAGTTTAAGATTTTTTTTTTTTAATTTTTTTAAGTTAGTAGATTTAAAATTAATAATTTGTATATATTTTTTTGATTTCTTAAGACAAATATAAAATTTGAATTAAAACTATTAGGTTTTGTCATACCGGTACCCTAAATTCTAGCTCTGCCGTTGTGGCCTTATAGTACGTTTTCTATAAGAGAAAAATAAATTATTATTATTATTATTATTATTATTATTATTTTCATCTAGTTATTCAAAATTACATCAAAATTTCTTTGTTTTTTCTTTTTGAATTTCAGTGCCCTTGTCCTAGCTCGACAGTGTCATTCTGTATACTTTATTTACTGCCTGACGAAGGTCGAAAAGTAAATATCGACGAAAAGTTACAAAGAGTGACGAAATCTCGTCGTACAATTTTACGTCAAATCGAAATCTTTATGTGGATCCTCTCGATTTCCTCTATTTACTTTTCATACCCCTCATTTCCAACAAGTTAGCATATATTTATATATATATACATGCCTGGTGTAAAGTTCGACTCACCTGCTTTTTATCGAGGGAAAGGTCATAAACTGAAGTGAGTCACTCACCTAAATTATAGAGAAATTATTTTCTCACCAGTGTTTAACTTTTGACGGGGTAAAAAATCTTTATCGCTAAAGAAAATTACAGATAATTATCCACAATACTAGTAACTTAAAAATACGATAGAAATACTTGTTATAACAAGTTTAAATACCCTAATAGTGTGAAAAAAAAAATACATTTTACATACTCAATGTTATAAGTTAAATAAGCCTTCCCATAGTTGGGGGTAAAAAATGGTTTGAAGTTATATTGTGGAGTAAAATTAGCTAAGAAGTAGTTGTAGTATAACTAAGAACGTACAAAAATGTCATTAGCGGTTGGTGATAATGCTTAAAAAGAATAATCAAACATCTACAAACTCGAGTTTAGACACCACCACTTGTGCATGCATAACACATTCGACTTTGGATTTACTTTCTCACCTACCAATTAATTTGGTAGAGAATGGCTGGCAAAGTCTAATAAGTCTTTTGTAACACGAGGTCAAAAAACTGGCCACAAACCAAAATAAGTAAGAGGACTTTTTTACAATAGTACTCAAAGACTTGTTAATTTTACGTAAGTGAGAAAGAAGGAAACAAAGGGGAAAAGGGGATGTTAAAAGAAGAAATGATTAAAGGTAAAGGAAAAAAGAAAAAGAAAAAAAAAAGTAAATTGTGGTTGGTGCCCAAACCCACGATCTTTTAGACCTATATAATCCCAAGGATATTATACATAATTCTATCGCACTTAGTTTCCATTCCAAGCTAACAAAAAAGGAACTCAAAATACCTTTAGCTCTCCAAGAATGGGAAGCTTATCATTTGAGAAGGTATCCTAATATTTCATACAATTTCTTCTTATCGTTACAATCTCCATTACCTTGCCAAAAAAAAAAAAAAAAATATTCGGGTGTTTTATTTTTTATATTTTTCTTATTTATGAAACTAAAGTATAACTCATGGGTAACATATTATGGAATTGAATTATTATCATTTTTCATTAATACCCTTTTAGCATCCAATTAGCGAAACTTTATCTTCATTTTTATCCTTTTGGTTTAGTTGAGGACTTGAGGTTAATGCTATTCTTGTTTTTTGCTTCATCTTTCTGCATGGTTTCTAATATCGTCTTGAAGACAAAGGAAACCAAAAGAAGAAACACACACACACACACACACACAAAACACAGAACATTCTTTTACTTATCATTTTTAGTTGTTTGTGCATGGTTCTTTAGGTCTATTAATTCCTTCTAAAAAATCAATTATGTTCATGTTTTTAAAAATTAATACGGTTTCTCATGTGTTATATTAAAGGATTTTGAGACATCGGCTGTAACTCCCAGAGGTTTAATAGCAAATGGAGATTTCGGAGAAATGAAAAGACTGAAGGTGGCAACACCAACAACACCAAGGAAGAATTTGAATATTGCAGTAACAGAGCCAGGGTCCAGAAATGATGGACCAAGTCTCGACTGTATTTTGATGAATTATATTGATACTCTCTCCCAACGTATCAACTATCATATAGGTAATTCGTCTTTCTTTTTAATATTGTCCAATCAACATGAACCCCCTTTCGTCCCTCTAACTCTGCCTCCCAAATCATGCATATAAAATATTATCTATTCTGCGTATTTATCTAGGTGTCTTTACAGTAAATTGCTGATAAATTTGATCTGCAAGACAGTCTAAGACTAGGTCTATTACTCGTTCCACTATGACGGTTGACAATTTCTTTTAGGATATAAATGAATAGAATTTAAGGCATATACCTTTCAATATTTTCTAAATGGATCTTACATAATCGATATTTGATTAGAGCTGTCAAAGTGGATGGACCGATTTCAGGTGACCACTATTTAAAATGAAATATTGAGTAATTGTCCTTTATAAAATGTCTACAAGCAAGGGTTCGGTTGTCTTCCAATGACTAAAGACTAGACTGTATTCTAATACCCTTAAAAAAAGGATAACTTATTTATTTACTTTTGTGAATTTCGAAATGTTGAGTTGTTGAGATCTTGCTTTGCTGTTTTTTTTTCAGGTTATCCAGTGAACATATGCTATGAGCACTACGCTAGCTTAGCCCCACTTTTGCAATTCCATTTGAATAATTGTGGTGATCCCTTTCTTCAAAACACAGTGGATTTCCATTCAAAAGATTTCGAAGTGGCTGTTTTGAATTGGTTTGCAGACTTATGGGAAATTGAAAAAGATCAATACTGGG
Source organism: Nicotiana obtusifolia (assembly GCA_002018475.1). NCBI lineage: Eukaryota > Viridiplantae > Streptophyta > Magnoliopsida > Solanales > Solanaceae > Nicotiana > Nicotiana obtusifolia. The sequence continues at coordinate 254,201 of MCJB01052430.1, read as the reverse complement.
GTTATGTTACAAATGGCGGCACTGAAGGAAATCTCCATGGCATTTTGGTGGGGTATGCAGCAATTTAATTTCCTCTATTTCTTCATTTCCTATTTGGAAAAGAAAAAGACTTTTGGAAATAGACTAACCAAATATTTTGAGAAAGTTTTATATATCCTATTAATTTTTTATGTTTGATAGCGTGAGCCCAAAACACTTTCTCCAGCCACTCTAGCTTTACGAAAAATTAAACACCTAATCAGCCGCCCAAGTACTTTATAAACTCTATTTGAAGGAAAGAAGCTTTTTAATTTTGTAAAAAAAGTACTCCTAAAAATTTCTCATCTAACAAAGCTAAAGTTCTTTGCGATCAAAAAGTCAACATTTGAAAAATTAAAGAATTGAATGACTAATTTAAAGAAATTAGCAACTAAAATAGAGAAGTCTTTCTTGTTACTACTCAAGAATAACATTTTAACTTTATTTTTACAGGAGAGAATTACTTCCAACTGGGATATTGTATGCATCAAAAGACTCCCATTATTCGGTCGCCAAAGCTGCAATGATGTACAGAATGGATTTTGAAACGGTTAATACATCAATACATGGAGAGATGGATTATTCAGATTTGAAAGCAAAATTACTTCAAAACAAGGGCAAACCAGCAATAATTAATGTTACAATTGGTAAGTATTCTAATATATATCTTCCCTTTAATCTTGTTCATTTTTCGCTAGAGAGATTGAGGATCGTTATTCTTACATATTTTGGTTAATGGTTGTAATTTTTACTATAGGTACTACCTTCAAAGGAGCTGTTGATGACCTTGATGTTATTCTTCAAACACTTAAAGATTGTGGCTATACACATGATCAATTTTACATCCATTGTGATGCGGCACTCAATGGGCTTATTATCCCTTTTATTAAAAATGTAAGTTTGTTTTTCTTACTTACATCTTAAAATAATAGTATTATAGCTTAAGTTAAAATTAGCTCTAAAATTTGTGATTGCATTTTATAACAGATGATTTCATTCAAAAAACCAATCGGAAGTGTCACAATTTCTGGTCACAAATTCTTGGGATGTCCAATGCCTTGTGGAATTCAAATAACAAGGAAAAGTTACATTAACAACTTATCAAGAAAAGTTGAGTACATTGCTTCGGTAGATGCCACAATTTCTGGAAGTAGAAATGGTTTAGCTCCTATCTTCTTGTGGTACAGTTTAAGTGCTAAAGGTCAGATTGGACTTCAAAAAGACGTTAAGAGATGCCTCGACAACGCCAAATACTTAAAAGACCGTCTTCAACAAGCAGGGATCAGTGTCATGCTCAATGAACTTAGCATCATAGTTGTCCTCGAGAGACCTCGTGACCATGAATTTGTTCGTCGTTGGCAGCTTTCTTGTGTGAGAGATATGGCACACGTTATTGTTATGCCGGGTATAACCAGAGAAATCTTGGACAGTTTCATCAATGATTTACTGCAACAAAGGAAAAAATGGTACAGAGATGGAAATGTTACACCTCCTTGTGTTGCACAAGATATTGGTGCCCAAAATTGTACTTGCTCTTACCACAAGATTGATTTCATTATCCCATAGAAGACATGAAAATCCATTACCTCTCTGCTACCGAGTTTGTCTTCTATAGACATGGCATTTTGTAACCTTTTTTTTTTTATTTACGTCCACGACGAATTGTAATCTACATATAGTGTTACTATTGTACCACATTTTAAAATGTCGAGAGAAATATATGGTTTGATGCACATGGTTATATCTGAGAATCAGTTTCACAACTTACTTTGCATGTTATATATCTTGATTAAAAATATGAATTCTAACATATACGACAAGTTTTAGGATTAGAAGTTAAACTTTTGTGACTGAAACACAAGAAAATAACTCCAATATTAGCTTCATCACCTCAAAACTAGCATAATTCCATTCAGTGGGATTATTCTGTTGCCTTAAGAGGAACTTAGGGTACAAAAACTATTCCTTTAATACAACAAAACCAAAAGGTTCTTGATCTTTTGTTTGATTCATGTATGCATTATTTAGTGTGTGAACAAAGAAGCTTTTAGTTTGAAACAAAACTAGTTGTCACTGGTTTTTGTATAGTGTTTGGTGACTGGTACCTTGTATGGACACATGGTATGCTAATTTTGTTATTACCATATCTTAAGTGGAATTTGGATTCATTTAAGTTTTTCTAATTATATAGCGAGTGAAACTCGATCCTAAAACTCGGGTATTGGCCTAAGGTATTTAAAAAGTAGGTGGTGAGAGGATAATTGGGAGTTTGATGGGGAATCTAGTACTACATTATCAAATAGTTTGATCCACTAGTAATATTGCTCGCTTTATCCTAAACGCGTATGATAGGATTGCTTCTTTATATACCAAACAACTCTACTGTATTTTGCTGTTCTGAAAATTTGCTTGCATGATTCTTACATACACTTTTATTTAGGAACTGAACGCCCTTATTGAGGTCTGTGAAATTAACACAATATCAAAAGCAAAAGAAAAATGAAATAAAAATTGAAGCATACATAAGACAATAATTTGTGCATGTAGTTAGAGCATGATAAATCAATAAGCTAGTGAATATTTTAAAAATTATTTACATTTTTGTGCGAATATTATTTAAATAGAAGAAGAGCAAAGCAAGTTTATGGGCTCACGGGTTTCCATCATTCATCATTGAAAAAGTATTCACCTGTTTTGTCTAAAATAAAATACTTGAGATGAAGAGTGTTGTCAAACCATATTTAGCATAGGTAAATCTAGGATTTAAGCTCTATGAACTTAACTTGGAAAATTTTTATAATTATTTAACACATTATATGTTTAAAGTTATAAATTTATATCTATTATTTATTACAGCTTAAATGAATATTTTATACATAAATTTATGTATCGCGGTCGAAAATATTTAATTCAGATGAGCGCGGTACAGAAAAATTGCATCTACCATAATTAGCATAGGTAAATCTACTATTTAAGCTCTATGAACTTTAACTTTGAAGAATTTTATAAATGCACCAATGCTGCCGAGAAGACATGGTTTGGTAATGGAAGTGTAATTAATATGTATAATGGAAGTGTGAATGTTCAAGATCCAAATGTGCTTCTACACAGAAATGGTGTTCAAACCTTTAGCTTTTCGGCCCATTTTTTTAAAAAATTGTCTGGGCTAACGGGGCAAATATCACTTTTAGCTCACAACTAAAACTATTTATATTTAATAGCAGCAAAAGTGCATAAAATATTTTTTTTTCCTTCTGGGGCAGGGGAGGGTGGTGGGGTTCATTTATTGAAAAACAACGGTCGCATTAAATCAAGCTCGTTATATTTGTTTAAAAATTTGGGCATAGTCGACAAGGAGGTGGTGAATACGAGTTATATTAGAGGTTGATTCTTATTAGATATGATGTAAAACGGCTCTTGTTCTATTCTGTTTTATCCTTGATCAAATATTTCTGTATGAAAAATATGAATTGGTGTTTGAAAAAAGAGAGGGAGAAGGAACCCTTGACAGCGAGTATTCTCAAAGACAAATCATGATGAAAATGGCTCGCAAAAAATACTATACTCTTTAAAGGTAGAAAATCAATGAATGCGGGAGCTACTGCAACTGCTTCAACGGAAGCATGTATTTTAATTTTGAACGGATTCATTATATGAAAGCAGAGATTGATAGCCTTCAAGAATTTTTGAAATAGACTGATTTGTTTCTTGCGTTCTTAAATTTTCAAAAGGGTGAAAATTAAATATGAGAACTAGTATTAAAGAAAAAGCAGATTTGCATCGACAGCAAATCAATGAATGCGGGAGCTACTGCAACTGCTTCAACGGAAGAATGTATTTTAATTTTAACGGATTCATTATATGAAAGCAGAGATTGATAGCCTTCAAGAATTTTTGAAATAGACTGATTTGTTTCTTGCGTTCTTAAATTTTCAAAAGGGTGAAAATTAAATATGAGAATTAGTATTAAAAGAAAAAGCAAATTTGCGTCGACAGCAAATCAATGAATGCGGGAGCTACTGCAACTGCTTCAATGGAAGCATGTATTTTAATTTTGAACGGATTCATTATATGAAAGCAGAGATTGATAGCCTTCAAGAATTTTTGAAATAGTGATTTGTTTCTTGCGTTCTTAAATTTTCAAAAGGGTGAAAATTAATATGAGAACTAGTATTAAAAGAAAAGGCAGATTTGCGTCGACAGCAGGGTTCGAACCTGCGCGGGCGAAGCCCAACAGATTTCAAGTCTGTCTCCTTAACCACTCGGACATATCGACTTAGTTAGTCTCATCCTTCTCTGTGTCGTAATTATATGGGAAAAGTACAAACTTACTTTCAGACAGCATCAGACCCTTCTCAATCTCTGATGCCTTCACTTTGAATCAAGACACCTTACTATAGTGTCACTTTAGCTATTCATTTTCCAGCAATGGAAAAAAAACATTAAGTAATTTCTTTCGATTTGTCTAATACCTTTACCAGTGAAAGGTATCAACTATTTGGTGGTATAGAGTAAAGTGCACACAAACTGGTCTCAAAACCACCGTTATAAATATAAAAAAAAAAAAAAAAAAAAAAAAAAAAAAAAAAAAAAAAAAAAAAAAAACTAATAATAATTATTATACAGTGACCAAGCAAATCTCATACACAAAGAGAAGTGCCTTGGCTCAATTTTCCTCTTTCAATTTACACTCAATTTATAGAACCTTCTTCCCTTCTATGAGAACCCTTGTGCTGCATATGGAAAACCATAACTCTTAAGCAAATGAGCAAATGTGATAGCCAAAAAGCCAGTTTCAGTTAGCAACTTTCCTGATCACTTAATACAATGAGAAGCTACACTCAATCAAAACATTGTTAAAAAGGGCACAGACAACACATCGAGGGTTAATCAGCAACCCGTGATCTGGAAATATTTATATAGATGTTCAGCTCATGCTGTGAGTCAAAGCAGCAAAAGCTTTGAAGTACACGAGAGGAAAGGAAGGCTATGAGCACATCATTCTAGGCAACACAGGATTAAAATTGCATTTGCTTTAACATAATTTATCAGTTTAAAATACTTTTCAATCAGTCACTTTAAATAGAATTTTTGATTTACAATTCTTTGCAAAATCTATACATATAAACATAGGGAGATATAGGATGGAACAAGGCAGTTCAAATGAATTTCCTTCACCAAATTTTGTTTTTATTATATGCAAAGGCGGACCCAGGATTTGAAGGTGGCGGGAGCACATGAGCAAACTGCTTAACCAATGGACCATCGGACTTTTGATCTTAAGGGTTCTAGGCAAAATATATTATTGTTTTCAATATATATGCACACATATCTAGAATTCTTGCCGAGGTTAACAGGATCTGGTAACCCATCTTCTCTAAACATTCTTCTCTAGACATAGGTCCTCCTCTGATTATATTGGTAAGTTACATTTAAAAACTATAAATACGAATACATACATGTTACTGAATCCCCTTGACACAAGTAATGTTTCAAGAGTAATGGTTTAATAAAAATCCTGCATCCGCCTCTTGCATATAACGCAAAAGCACCACATCAGATAGCAGACTACAGTTGAAAACACAATCATCCATCAAACTACAGAATTGCAAATTATTCAAACAAAATTCATATGATAAATTATCCGCAGGTAGGAAAAAAAAAAACTACTCAATGAGATGAAGAATGACTTATCCATAATCTTATGAAGATCACTCTTCTGAAAGTAAGATGTACCCGAATTTTAGACCTTTAAAGTAACTTCACCATGCCAAGAGAGTTTCTTCTTTCCACCTCCATTGTCATCAATCAGGTAATTCATTGGCACACACTCCAATCTCAGTACGTCCGTACCTGCTAACACTTCTTCGTCTCCTACTTCATATGCCTGTAACATAAATAACTAATATTAACATATAAAACTCTTGAGGAGTCGACGCTTAAATCATTGACATATCTTAAACCTAGCATGTTACCCAATTGAACTTTGATGTAAGGGCGGGGCGAGCTGTTTCTCCTACAGCATAATAGCCACTATTGGGTCTTTCTTCTTCAGAAACTTCATTGTCGGTATCAAAATTCTTCATATGTGGATTATATCTTTCTCTATCAACATGGGAAGATTGGCCTTTCAACAAGTACCTACGCCTTTGCTTTAAAAATCTGAAATTTAACAGGTATAATATTAGGGCATTACTTTTTCTTTCTTTTCTTTTTTGTCCGTTACATCATTTTAAGAGAAAAGTAAAGTACCTACAACAAGCAATACTGATTAAGTTAGTTGTTGTTTATGCAAGTGTGAGACTTAAAGAATCTCTAGTTCTGGAAAACCCCTTAATTGGAATGAAATGGACCCAAGTAGAAAGGAATGGTAGCACACCAGAGCTAGTTTGCGATTAAGGTGTAGTAGTTAGTTTTCCTTTACCTATAAGAAAACGAGAATACAAGCTGGAAAATTGAACTCTTGTGTCCTTCACTTATAAGAAAACGAGAGAAATGCTTAAGAAAAAATTGAAAAGATAACATAATTGACTTCTTTCTCGTGCTCTCAACGCATGTTAGTTTGTTACACGGTGCCTTCCTGAAATTTCTTGGAAGGGCGGCGTAAGGCTAAGCAATCGATGTCAATGCGATTGTTGTCCGCCAATTGAGGTCCCCTCCGTACGCTAGACTAGATTGTCAGTGCCGTATGGGAAAATCAATGTCGTGAGCGTTTGAGAGAACTGAAATGAGCAATTGATGAATGAAAGCTGATTGCATTGATGAAATGAAAGCTGTTACAAAAGGCTACGTGGTGTCGAGGGGGAGAGACACCAGTACAGAGAAATGATTGATTGCTTGAATGTTTGAATGCTTGATCCCCTAATAATGCTTAAAAAAAATAAACCAAAGTTACAGGACTTGACCTATATAAGCTGTAGAAGCACACTGAAAGTAAATGAAGTAAAACTACTCCATATTTACAATGAAAAAGACTTAGTCTTCTACAAGGTAGAAACAAGTCCGATGGCAGCAACTGTGTCTTGAGCATCAGGGTCTGTGCGCGCATTGCTGTGGGGGCGCGCGGCACTATTTGTGTCGGCCTGCGGCTGGGTGCTGATACTTGGATCTTGAGCGGAGTGCGCAACATTGTCTGTGCGAGCGGCATTGCCTGTGCGCACGGCACTGTTGGCACTAGCAAGCCGCTGGGCGCCGGCAAGAAGTTTCGGTGGGGCGATAGAGGCGCATGCGCGCTTGTCACTTGGAGCTGCCGATACCACGGGGCCGACCGTGGCGCTAGGCGTTGGGAGGCTTGTCAGGACGCCACTGGGCGCATCCAAAGGGTCATGGGGCGAGGCTGGAGAGCAGCCCATGACATAGTTAACGTACGCTGGCGCGGCTGCCATGGGAAGAGGGCAAGATCGTGGACGAGGAAGACCCAAAAACCACCCACAATTGCCTTTGGGAGCTCAGTAAGTACTAGAACACAAGCTGAAAAATTGAATCCACCACAGGAACAAGTTATGGCGACGCCGAAATGCAGGGGATGACGATGAGTTCAATGGAAATCGTATCAACATCGAGGGCCATAAGGGTAAGTAAAAATTTAAATCTCAATGATTCTCCATCAATTAATCAAAAGGAACAACCAAAAAAGGGAAACTCTGCTGAGAAAACCAATGGAACAGTACTTTACCTATAAGAAACGAGATGCGATAGGGGAAATAACTATTCTATCAGATTGAGAAAAACATGAACATACAGGATTTCACCCAAAATGGTATCTCTCCTCTGCCTTGCAGCCTGCAACTTCCTCTTCTTGGAGACGAATTCCTAGACACGAATTGCCAGACCATGATCACACAATTAACATCCAAAAATATCATTCTGAAGTACACAATTTCATCTTAAATACAGTATATAACCACAGGAAACCAAAAAGAGCAATTCTTTATAAATCCCAATAAACATTGAACGACACTTAAAAGTATAACCAAAGACAAAACAATGAAATGCCAAACTCAAATTACACGTCTACAATGGGAATTAGAACAAACAAGGAACTAGTGGAAACAAAAAGACAGTCTTTTTTAATGATGGTGATGTCCGAGTCAATTTGTGCGCATCTTAATTATTTCACCAGGGAACTGCTACACTCTAAAGAAATCATCTAGTCAAACTAGTTAGAATTTATTTTTAAAATCCAGAAAGTGCAAACCTTTTGCAGTTCCAAGAACTCGTTTAATAGATGTTTCTGCTTGAGTTTTGCCTTGGCTACTTCATCAACAGTATTTAGTTGATTGAAACCCTCTACAGACCTTTTCATCTCTATTAGTAGCACATACCCACCAACGAAAACAGCCAAGAAATTTCAAGAAAACTCATAACCACATCAAAAAATTAAATCTTTAAGGTTTTCCATATATATACACACTGTTATTAACATGCTGAGGCTAGAGAAAATTTTGGTCCGTTTTATTAAGAGGGATAAAAAAGGAGAGAATGTGGAAAGCCAGAAGAGATATTGAGATATATCTTTGAGGCTCTAAATATAGGAAAAACAAATTAAATAAAACCCCATATATGGAAAATAAGGGGTTAAGAGGCTGAATTGTGTGTGGGTGTGGTTGGAGGACATCAGAGGACATCTTGGTTTCTTCCCTCTCCTTTCCATATGCGTATTTGTTTTTCTTTCTCCTTCCTTTTGGTTATTTATCTCGGACCAAATGCTTGGTACTATTCGTTAAATTGTTCTAAATTTAGCTAAAGGGACTCGAAGGCCCAGCCACATTTTTAAGTTCTATGAGTTAAGGTTCTAAATCAATAATTTATACAATATCTAATAGTTTTTAAAATATAGTATTTGAATCAAAGCTGCTAGGTTTAGCGTTCCCGACAATCTAGCTCCACCCCCCGGAGACTAACCTTGCCTATATGGTTCAAGTATTCACAAATTTAGCTATGACAAGCTAAACTTGTTATTATCTTCATGATACCTATTTTATTAAATTATTTATAAGTTTAGCAACAGGAGCCAATCTTACGTGTTGCTTGTAAGTTTACCTGTAACGGGTTAAACTTGCTACTATCTTCATTCTACCTATCTTATTAAATTGTCACCAATTCAGCTAAGCCAAACACTTTATGATACGACCCAAGATAGCGAACGTGCGTTTTGGATGTCAATTGATGGCTACTTTCACCATTGGAGGCTATGTGTGTAATTTGCCATCAATTGAAGACTACATGTAATTGTAGGCTATACTTGGAATAAGTAACTACACTTAGTTCCTTCGTATTAGCTTAGGGATATTTGGGTCATTTGTAGTCAATTACCCACTCTACTATAAATAGCCCTTAAGGCTTTCATTTGAGGGGGACTAATTTTGATTAATGATGAATACTTTTTTGAGAGGTATAATGGTGGTTTGCTATTGGTGATGACAACTTTATTCAAGGTGTGTTAAGTGGAATCACACTTCCACTTGAAGGTATTCCTATAGTTTAGGTTTACTTTGTTATGTAATTGTTGTGTGATTGATCTTTATCAATTGCTTTTCAATTACTGCTTTATTGGGTCTATTCTCAAATTCTATCATTTATCTTTAATTTCTCGTCTTCAGCATTTAGATTCGTATCATTTGGTATCAGAGCTTGTATTAGTGTGTGTTTCTACATACATTAGCCAAGTATTTGATTTTATTGAAAATTCTAAAAAAAAAATCAAAAATCCATATTAATTGTTAGTCTAATTTTTGGGTGCTATTTCTCTTTCGTGTTGCATCCTTTTGTCCTTTTCTCTTTTATTACGTTGTTAATTGTTTGACTCTTGCCCGTTTTTTTTTATTGTGTCTTTCTTTCGTGTCAACATAAATTCTACTCCGATCTCGAAGTGGAAGGACTACTTGTCGAATACTCTTGTGGAGTTCGAAAGTAAATTTGGCACACCATAGAGCAGTAAAAAGCTTGAGTGGTGAGAACAACTGGTGAAGGTCTTGAATGCCTACGACCTTGAGTGTATACATGAGTGAACTCGAGTGACATCTGCATTGAGAGTAAACACTAAGCGAGTGACTTGTGAGGTCCTTATTTTATGCTAGCCACTTTCTTGTCTTAAATATGTCTTCTATAAGTACAATGAGTTATCAAGAAAGTTTGTGGATTGGTTGGTATTCCAATGGAATGAGTAACCCACTACTTGCAGGGATTCTCATGGACATTACTATGATGATTATGGGCTAGAGAAGTATTGGAGCAAATTCATTGTAAGTGCTAATGGACATAAAGGCTACACTTTACTAGTAAATGGAAGTGATACCAATTTCATTAATCCTACTTTGGTAGAAATGTTAGGAATTCATTGTAGAAATAAGGTGGCACCTGACTATAAGGATGGAGTATGGAATATTAAAGTGGCTCGAGTTCTTATTTCCCATGAAGATTATGAAGAATATATGGTGTGACCTCTACCTTTTACGTGGATGTCATATAGTATATGGGAATCCTTGGTTTCATAATAAGGAACTTGAATATGATGAAAGGATGGGAAGATACTATCTTGGAGTGAATAGAAGATGGTATGACTTTATTCTTTGACTCAAGAAAGGGAAGCATTGGCTAGAAAGCGAGTCAAGAATGACGGTTTGAAGGTTGTTGAAAAGTAAGATTCTTCTAGCATAGCCAAATTGAAACTTGATATCAAGAGACATTCCAATGACTCAATGGGAAATTCTTGAAACCTATTGTACTCCTAGTGAAATAAATGAGAGAGAAAAGATAAAGAGGAGTAGGGGAAAGAAAAGTGGCAATCCTAGAGTGTGAGTTGCAACATGAGAGTGGATTGTCACATGGGAAAAATGAAAAGAGTGAGAAGAAAAATGAAGAGAGTGAGAGGAAGAGAGATGAGATAAGAGAAAAATAAGAGAATGTGAGTGAGAATGTATCTTATTCAAATCTAACTTTTCGAACTCTTCTTCCTTTAGTTGTTTGGACTCTTTTGTAAGTTATTTTGAAGGTGAGCACAAAAATGCCTCAACATGGGAAGGACTTCAAGAATTGGAGGAACCAAAGGAAATTAAAACTCTTACTTCAAGTAATATTTGAAATACCAAGGTAAAGAAGTTTCTATAGTTACTTCTCAAGGTAAAATGGCTAGTCCTAACTCTCTAGTTACTTCAAAGTTAGTAACTTGATTGTGAGTGATAGTCTTGCTACTTGAGATATTAATGATTATTTACTTTGTGTTTACATGTAAAAGAAAATTTGTGATAATACACTAACTCAATATGATTTAGGAGCTAAATTCGTTATTGGTTGTGAACTTGAAAAGCTTCAAAATAGTGTTGTGCCATTATTTGGGAATCATGATTTTGAAGGTGTTCCCTTGAATGTTTGCTATGAAAATGAATTTATTTCTTCTTTAGATACAAAGAACACTTTTGAGAATGAAAATTTGATAGGGGATGCATGTCTCTTAGCTAGTGAGCCTTATTGTTGGGATACTTCATCTTGTGAAGTTATATATTCGTTGTATAGTCAAACTAGTGAGGACATGAGTCTTTGTGAAAGTGAATTGATGAGCTTTGTGGATCCATCTTTGGATAATTATTCTAGTTTGCAAGTAAGTCAAGAATCTTGTGTGTTTGAGAGTGAAACTGAATCAAGTTTGATGCGAATGATTCTTGCTTATATCTACTTGGTGCAATTGAGAAGGATTAACATACTGGTTTGTAACGACCCAACCAGCCGTTTTGTGTATTACAGTCTCGTTCCTCCATTTATCGCTTTTTCTATGTTCATTTGTAGTTATGTGACTTGTAAGAGTGGTTGGTTTGGTTCTGGGAATGTTTCGGAGTGAATTGGGATACTTAGTCCCAAGGTTGGAAGCTTAAGTTGAAAGAGTTGACTGAGTTTGAATTTTGCGTAGACGACTCCGGAATAGAGTTTTGATGGTTCTGATAGCTTCGTGTGGTGATTCTGGATTTAGGCATATATCCGAGTATTGATTTAGAGGCCCGTAGGTTGGTTTGAGGCTTTTTTGCGAAAGTTGAAAAGTTGAAGGTTTGGAAGTTTAAGAGGTTTGACCGAGAGTTAACTTTATCGATATTGGATTCGAATTTTGGTTTCGGAAGTTGAATTAGGCCCGTTGTGTCATTTGGGACTAGTGTGCAAAATTTGAGGTCATTCAGGAGTTAGTTTGATATGATTCAGCATTGGTTTTAGAAGTTGGAAATTCATTAGTTTTGTTAGGCTTGAATTTAGTGCATTTGTGATTTTGACATTGTTTGATGTGATTTGAGGCTTCCACTAAGTTCGTATTTTGTGTTGGGACGTGTTGGTATATTTGGATGAGGTCTCGGGGCCTCGGTGTGATTCATATTGAAATCGGATTGAGATTTGGACTTAAGGAATTGCTGAAGATTGTGGCTTCTGGTGTGATCCCACATGCGAGGTCTTGACCGCAGGTGCGAAGTCGTGACAGGAAAATCGCATAACAGGAGGTTGTTGGGCTTGGCAGAGGCCGCAGATGCAAGGTACTTTCCACATCTGTGAGCCCGAAGGTGAAAGGGAGTTGGCCGCAGAAGCGAATGCGAGCTGGATTTGCAGAAGCAAAAAATCTCCGTAGGTGCGGACGCGCAGAGAGCAAAGACAGGACCGCAGAAGCGATCCCGCAGGTGCGCATATTGAGCCGCAGTGCGCTTGGTCAGGTGTTTAAGTAAATTCCGCAGAAGAAGAAATTTGACCACAAAAGTGGTGTCGCATGTGCGGTTTCGTTGGACAGAACATATAATCAAAGGGTTTCGTGTTTTTCTCTCATTTTGGACTTGTGGATCTCGGCTAGGGGCGATTTTTAAGAAGGTTTTGGCTACAATTGAAGAGGTAATTGAAGATTCACCACTTTCATTGATAAATATTGGTTACCCATTGATTTTTACACCTGGATTATGTGTGTTTGGGATGAAATTTGGGGTTTATTGAACTATATATTGGAGAGTGAGATTTGGGATTTGATGGTCATTTATGGTTGGAATTAGATGATTTTGGTATGGTTGGAATCGGTATCAAGTGGGTGTTTGGAATTTATGAATTTTGTCGGGTTCCGAGGTGGGGACCCGGGGTTGACTTTTTGGTTGACTTTTTGATTTTGGTTAAAGACCTTAAATCTTTTGGAATCGTTTCCTATAGCTATTATTGATGGAATTAAGTTACTTTGGCTAAATTTGAGTCGTTCAAAGGCTAATTTGCGTGACAAGGGTTTGTTGGAGCATTGAGTTGCGCGCTTTGAGGTAAGTAATATTTCTAAACTTGGAATTGAGGGGTATTTATCCCTGGAAAATGTATTATTTGTGTTGTGTTGAGGTGACGCACATGCTAGGTGACGGGCGTGTGGGCGTGCACCGTAGCAAACATGACTCCTGGTTGATTTTTGTACTGAGTTGCTATCAAGTCTTGTTTTATCTATGTAATTCCTACTTGTTAGAGTAATTGAGCTATGATTCATGGTAGAAATCACGTTTAGGCTATGTGCGTATTCGGTTGAGATGTAATGAGGTTATTTCTGCTGTTTTGAGTCATCTTATTTAACTGCAATTATGTACTCAATTATGATTCTTCATTTGCATATTATATCTCAATCGTTGTTATCATTCATCACATGTTATCATTATTTATGCTGAGTGGTACGAGATTTGTGAGCCCCTGAGATTTGAAAGATTGATGACTGAGGTGGGCCTGAGAGCCGGGTAGTGAGTGTTATTGTAGATCGGGTTGCACGCTGCGGCATGCCTTGTTGACTTAATTATTATTATGGATCTGGCTGCACGCCTCAGCAGGCTTTATAGGCTTTATATTAGCGCTTAAGCAAGATACGCCCCTTTGGAGTCTGACATACCAACAGTGTGCGCAGGCACAGTGATACATACACGCGTGCTTTGGTGAGGGGCATTGATGTTAGGCGGCCGTACATTGCTGAGTGATTGTATGTGGATTATGTGGGCATTTGGCAGACAAATTGAATATTTCTGAGAGTGTGAGTACTTGGGGATATTCACCGTGAAATCATTCGTTTGGCATGCATATGTGACGTGTAGGCATAGAGATGTACCATTCCTCATGCTAGTTGTAATTGACATGTTCCTATTAGTGTTGGGCTTTAATTGTTGAACTTGAAAGCATGTCTAAATTTTTGTAACATGAACGAGCTGATTTTAATAATTTCTCTGAGTTGTTTATTGTTTCTGTCATCATTTAACATGTGTTGTCATTATATTGGACTATGGCTATCTTTTTCTGAGCTCGTCACTACTTTCAACTCAAGGTTAGTTCTGTTACTTATTGAGTACATAGAGTCGGTTGTACTCATACTAGACTCAACACTTCGTGTGTGGATCCAGGTACATTTGGACATGGTGATTGCTAGATCTGTGCTAGTGCCAGCTCGAAGATTTCGAGGTAGTTTCTATAACGTCCGCACACCTTGACTCTCATTCCTTTTATTTTCTTCAGTATTGTTCTATTGCTTAGATAGTTGTACTGGAGTTTTGGTTTATGTTGATACTTAGTAGTGCTCATGTATTCGTTGACACCATATTTAGACCTTTTTTCTTTCCTTATATTGTATTAAATAAAAGCTAAAGCACAACCTTTACAGCGATAGCGCGTCAAAAAAGATCTTTCGATCAGAAAAAGGGACTCTTTGGGAGGTGAAACAACGGTTGAAGCGGAAATTTCGAAATGACAACATCGAAGATATATTTCTATATATGCACGATTACGGTTATCTTGGACTGCTTTCCAAAAAATGGAAATTTAATCGACGTGGTGGCCTAACTTAAACTTTTGACTTGGTAAAATAGAAGGTTCTACTGAATTAGGGAAGTTCTTAAAGAGTATAATGCTCGTTTTGATAAGAGTATTACATACTATCTGCTGGAATGTTTTCAACGTCCCCCTTTTGCAACTACGAGAATTTCTTCTGGTGAATAATTGAAAAATGAGATTAATCAGGAATACACATTGAATGCTGAGATTACGCATTGAATTTCTTGTAGTAGATCCATAGTCAAAAAAGTGTTTGTGATTGTTCTAGAAGAAATGAAACAAAATATATGGTAGAGCTAGGATAACAAAAATGTTGTATTTTCTAGTACATTCTTATGGATTGGATTAGTCTTTAATATTTCAGTTATTTGTATAAGATATTTATGAAGAATTATGCTGTTGAATTTATTAAAATATAATTTATTCAAATGTTTAGCTGTTATGTGATTGTCGGCTGACCTAGCAAGTGTGTTAGGCGCCATCATGACAAGATTAGAATTTTTGATCGTGACAAGTTGGTATCAAAGCGCTAGGTTGCTTAGGTCTCATGAGTCACGAGCAGGTTTAGTAGAGTCTTGCAGATCGGTACGGAGACGTCTGTACTTATCTTTGAGGGGCAACCAAACCGTTAGGAAACTTCACTTTCTTGCATTCTTGTCGTGCATATTTATAATTCTGAAATCTGAACTTCTAGTCTTCTATTCTCTTACAGATGGTGAAACACGCACGACCGAATCGGACGAATGGCCACCGGTACCACTAACTAGGGTCGTGAGAGGCCGAGACCGCGCTAGAGGCCCAGGTACGGATTGTACTACAGCTAGAGCAGCTCCTATGGAGCCACCAGTTGCTCTAGCTGAGGAGCAGAACCAGATGTTGTTGAGCCGATGGGACCAGCTCTGGCACCAGCAGTACCCATTGTGATCCTGGGCCTTTAGGAGGCTTTGGCCAGATTTTGACTGTATGCACGAGCCTTGTTCAGCCGGTATTAGTTCCAGCTGCACCAGCCACGTCATAGGCTGGGGGAGGTGCCCAGACTCCCGCCACCCATACTCCAGAGTAAATAGCTCAGGGACTCCAGAAAACAGGGGTATTACCAGCCCAGCCGGTTGCTGCTTCTCGAGCTGAGGTTGGCCCACCTATGAGTGATGAGGAGCAGAAAAACCTAGAGCAGTTTGGGAGGCTTAAACCTCCAGAGTTCTGTGGGGCAGAGTTAGAGGATGCTTAGGATTTTATAGACATGTGCCAGCGAATCCTTCGCACAGCGGGTATCTTGGAGGCCAATGGGGGTTGCATTCACTATATTTTAGTTGATTGGGGTAGCCTACAGATGGTGGCAGGCCTATGAGTTGATCAAGCCAGTCGGCGCTGCACCACTTACGTGGCATGAGTTCTCAGTTCTCTTCCCATAGACTCACAGAGAGGAATTGCGTAGGTAGTTTGAGCAGCTAGACTAAGAAGGTATATTAGTGACTCAGTATGAGATGAGGTTCGCAGATTTGGCCCATCTGCAGTATGGTTGGTTCCTACTGAGAGAGAGAGAGAGAGAGAGAGAGAGAGCGGATCAGAAGATTCGTTGATGGCCACAACTATGTCTTACGTTTCATTTTGGCTCAAGAGGCCGAGACAGATGTGAGGTTTGACCAGGTAGCCGAGATTATTAAACACTTGGAGTCGGTTCACAGGCAGGAGCGCGAGTAGTGGGAGAGCAAGATGCCCCGTGTTTCAAGTAGTTTCAATGGTACGTCATCTGGAAGTCAGTCCATCACAGCAGGGGTCGACCTTATAGGCTACCTCATATGGCTCGTTCGGTTCATCGTGGCGAATTAGCTAGTCATGGTTCATATAGTGCTTGTCTGGTTAGTCATCTTTCATTGCCCTCCCAGCTCAGAGTTCATCCCGTCCTCCCTTAGTTCAAGGCTCGTCATTACCAGGTTTTTCTAGTGGCTATTCGAGTTCTCGGGGTCCGGTTCAGGCCCCACCACCAATTTTGGATCAAGGTTGCTTCGAATATGGAAATTTAGGGCATGTGAGGACGTATTGCCCCCGTCTTATGGGAGGTCGAGTTCAGCAGAGAGGTCAGTCTATGACTTCCGTACTAGTTACTTCACCACTCGCTCAGCCAGCTTGGGGTGGGACTCAGGAAGTTTAAGGTCGTCCTAGAGGGTAGGTCGATCAGGTGGTGGTCAGGCTCGATGCTATGCTTTTCCCCCCAGGCAAAAGGTAGTCGCTTCAGATGCAGTGATCACAGGTATTGTTTCAGTGTGCCACCGGAATGCTTCAGTATTATTTGACCTTGGTTTCACTTATTCATATGTATCATTATATTTTGCTCGTTAAGATGCGCCTCATGATTCCTTAGCTCTACCTATTCATATATCTACGCCGGTGGTGATTCTATTATTGTGGACTGTGTGTATCAGTCATGTGTGGTGACTATTGGGGGATTGGAGACAAGAGTTGATCTTTTACTGCTTAGCATGGTTAAGAATGGGTGTTTGGCATATTTGGCCTTTGTGAGGGATGTTAGTGCTGATACTCCTACCAATGAGTCCGTTTCGGTAGTACGAGACTTTCCTGATGTATTTTCGGTAGACCGGCCGGGCATGCCACCCAACAGGGACATTAATTTTAGTATTGACCTGGTGCCAAGCACTCAGCCCATCTTTATTCCTCCGATCGTATGGCACCAGCAGAGTTGAAGGAATTGAAAGAGCAACCGCAGGAGCTACTTGATAAGGGATTCATTAGCCTAGTATCTCACCTTGGGGTGCACCAATTCTGTTTGTGAAGAAGAAGGATGGTACTATGTGAATGTGAATTGGGTTACAGGCAGTTGAACAAAGTTACAATTAAGAACAAGTATCCACTACCGCGCATTGATGACTTATTTGATCAACTTTAGGGAGCTAGAGTGTTTTCGAAGATTGATTTGGGGTTTGGGTATCACCAGCTGAAGATTTAGGATTCTGATATTCTAAAGGCGACATTCAGGACCCGCTATGGTCACTACGAGTTTCTTGTGATGTCTTTTGGGCTAACCAATGCCCTAGCAACATTTATGCATCTGATGAGCACATATTCAAGTTATATCTTGATTCTTTTGTCATAGTATTTATTGATGATATATTGGTGTACTCACGCAGCCAGGCGGATCACGAGCAGCATCTGAGGATTGTACTCTAGATGTTGAGAGAGAAGAAGCTATATGCTAAATTCTTCAAGTGTGAGTTTTGGCTTGATTCTGTGGCGGTATTGGGTCATGTGGTGTCCAGTGAAGGATCAAGGTAGATTCGAAGAAGATTAAATTAGTTCAGAGTTGGCCCAGATCATTTTCAGCTACTGAGATCCGAAGTTTTCTTGGTTTGGCCAGATATCATCACCGTTTTGTAGAGGGTTTCTCGTCCATTGCTGCACCTTTGACTAGATTGACCTAGAAGGGTGCTCCATTCAGGTGGTCCGACGAGTGTGAGGAGAGATTTCAGATGCTCAAGACTGCCTTGACTATAGCTCAAGTTCTAGTTTTGCCGTCAGTATCGGGTTCGTGTACGATTTATTGTGATGCTTCGCAGATTGGTATTGGGTGTGTCTTGATTCATGAGGGTAGGGTAACTATGCTTCGCGCCAGTTGAAGCCCCATGAGAAGAACTACCCCATTCATGATATTGAGTTGGCAGCTATTGTTCACGCATTGAAAATTTGGAGGCTCTATCTCTATGGTGTGTCTTGCGAGGTATTCATAGATCATCAGAGTCTACAACACTTGTTTAAGCAAAAAGATCTAAACTTGAGGAGCGGAGGTGGTTGTAGTTGTTAAAAGACTATGATATCACCATTTTGTATCATCTCGAGAAGGCTAATGTGGTGGTCGTTGCCTTGATTAGAAAGGATGTGAGTATGGGTAGCCTTGCATATATTCTAATTGGTGAGAGACCACTAGCATCAGATGTTCAATCTTTGGCCAATCAGTTCGTGAGGTTTGATATTTTAGAGCTTAGCCAGTTTCTTGCTTGCGTGGTTTCTCGTTCTTCTTTGTATAAGCACATCAGAGCACGTTAGTATGATGACCCCTATTTGCTAGTCCTTAAGGAAACGGTGCAGCACGGTGATGCTAAAGAGGTTTCTATTGGAGATGATAAGGTATTACGGATGCAGGGTCAGATTTTATGTGCCCAATATGGATGGGTTGCGTGAGTTGATTCTTGAGGAGGCCCACAGTTTGCGGTATTCCATTCATCCGGGTGCCATTATGATGTATCAGGATCTGAGGCAGCACTATTAGTGGAGAAGAATGAAGAAAGATATAGTAGAGTATGTGGCAAGGTGCTTGAACTGTCAGCAAGTGAAGTACGGGCATCAGATATCGGGCGGTTTGCTTCAGAGGCTTGAGATTCTCGCGTGGAAATAGGAGCGTGTTACCATGGACTTCGTTGTTGGGATCCCACAGATTTTGAAGATATTTTATGCAGTTTGAATGATTGTGGACCAATTGTCTAAGTCCATACATTTCATTCCGTTTGTGACTTCTTATTCTTTAGAGCGGCTGGCTCAGATCTATATCCGCAAGATTGTTCATGATTGTTCTATATCACTGAGAGTTGGGCACACGGGTTGACTTGAGTACAACATTCCACCCCTAGACGAACAGACAGTCCGAGCGCACCTTTCAGATATTGGAGGATATGCTACATGCTTGTCCTATGGGTTTCGGGGGTTCTTGGAATCAATTTCTGTCGCTTGTAGAGTTTGCCTACAATAACAACTACCAATCGAGTATTCAATAGATCCTTATGAGGCTTTATATGGGAGGCGGTGTCGTTCTCTAGTTGGTTGGTTTGAGCCGGGAGAGTCTAGGTTGTTGGGTACTAATTTGGTTCGGGGTGCCTTGGAGAAAGTCAAGTCGATCCAGGATCGACTTCGTACAACACAATCTAGATATAAGAGTTATGCTGATAGGAAGGTTTGTGATGTTGCATACATGGTGAGTGAGAAGGTGTTGCTCAGAGTTTTACCTATGAAGGGTGTGATGAGGTTCGGTGAGAAGGGCAAGTTAATCCCACGGTATATTGGCCCTTTTGAGGTGCTTGAGAGGATTGAAGAGGTGGCCTACAAGCTTGTGTTACCACCAAGTCTATCGGGTGTTCACCTAGTGTTTCATGTTTATATGCTCTGGAAGTATTATGGTGACCCGTCTCATGTTTTGGACTTCAACTCGGTACAGCTAGATGGGGATTTGACTTATGATGTGGAGCCAGTGGCCATTTTGGATCGTCAGGTTCGAAAGTTGAGATCAAAGAATATAGCTTCAGTGAACGTTCAGTGGAGGGGCCAGCCAGTCGAGGGGGCTACTGGGAGACTTAGCGGGAGATGCAAAGCAGTTATCCGCACCTATTTAAGACTCCAAGTATGATTCTAGACCGATTCGAGGACGAACGTTTGTGTAAGAGGGGGAGAATGTAACGATCCGGCCGGTCATTTTGTATATTGTAGCCACGTTCCCCCATTTATCGCTTATTCTTTGTTCATTTGTGATTACATGACTTACCAGGGTGGTTGGTTTGGTTCCGCGGATGTTTCAGAGTGAATTGGGACACTTAGTCCCAAGGTTAGAAGCTTATATTGAAAGAGTTTATCGGAGTTTGACATATATATAGACAACTTCGGAATGGAGTTTTGATGGTTCTGCTAGCTTCGTGTGGTGATTTTAGACTTAGGTGTACGTCCGGATATTGATTTGGAGGTCCATAGGTGGTTTGAGGCTTTTTGACAAAAGTTGAAAAGTTGAAGGTTTGGAAGTTTGAGAGGTTTGACCGAGAGTTAACTTTGTTGATACCAGGTTCGAATTTTGGTTCCGAAAGTTAGAATAGGCCCGTTGTGTCATTTGAGACTAGTGTGAAAAATTTGATGCCATTCGGAGTTGATTTGATATGATTCGGCATTGGTTTTAGAAGTTGGAAATTTATTAGTTTCGTTAGGCTTGAATTGGGGTGCGATTCTTAATTTTGACATTATTTAATGTGATTTGACGCTACGACAAAGTTCGTATCGCATTTTAGGATATGTTGGTATGTTTGGATGGGGTCTCAGGGGCCTCGGGTGTGATTCAGATTGAAATCGGATTGAGATTTGGACTTAAGGAATTGCTGAAGCTTATGGCTTCTGGTGTGATCGCATTTGCGAGTTCTTGACCGCAGGTGCGAAGTCTCAGAAGCGACTAGCTAATCGCCAAAATGGAGGTTGCTGGGCTTCGCAGAGGCCGTAGATGCGAGGTACTTTCCGTATCTACGAGCCCGCAGGTGCGAGGGAGTTAGCCGCAAAAGCGGATGGGGGCAGGATGGGCTGGATTCGCAAAGCGAAATCTCTCTGCATATGCGGACACGCAGGAGCGAACGCAAGACTTCAGAAGCAATCCCGCAGGTGCGCTTGGTCGGGGTTTTAAGTGAATTCCGCAAATGCGAAAATTTGACCACAAAGGCGGTGTCGCAGGTGCGACCTTTTGGACCGCACGTGCAGCTTTGCCAGGTAGAACATATAATTGAAAGATTACGTGTGTTTCTTTCAATTTAGATTTGTGGAGCTCGGGCGATTTTTGAGAGGGTTTTGGCTACAATTAATGAGATAATTGAAGATTCATCACTTTTATTGATAAATATTATTTACCCATTGATTTTTACACCTAGATTATGTGTGTTTGAGGTAAAATTTGGGGATTTTTGAACTAGTATTGGAGAGTGAAACTTTGAAATTTGAGGGTCGTTTTGTGGATGGATTTGGATGATTTTGGTATGATTGGACTCTTTATCGAAATTTCTAAATTTTGTCGGGTCCCGGGAGGTGTGCCCGGCGTTGACTTTTTAATTTTGGTTAAAGATCTTAGCTTTTTCTTTTGGAATTGTTTCCTACAGCTATTATTGATGGATTTAAGTTGCTTTAGCTAGATTCAAGTCGCTCGGAGGCCGATTTGCGCGGCAAGGATTTGTTGGAACATCGAGTTACGCGCTTTGAGTTAAGTAACATTTCTAAACTTGGAATTGAGGGTATTTATCCCTGGAAAACGTGTTATTTGTGTTGTGTTGGGGTGACACATGCTAGGTGACAGGCGTACAAAGTGGTAAACATGATATTGGTTGATTTTTTTACTGAGTTGCTATCAAGTTTTGTTTTATATGTGTAGTTCCTACTTGTTAGAGTAATTGAGCTTTGATTGATGCAAGAAATCATGTTTAGGCTATGTTCTTATTCAGTTAAGACCTAATGAGGTTATTTGTGATGTTCTGAGTTATCTGCTTTAACTGCAATTATGTACTCAGTCATTATTCTTCATTTCATATCATATCTCAATCTCTGTTATCATTCACTATTACATCACATGCTATCATTGTTTGGGCTAAGTGGTACAATATTTTGTGAGCCCTTGAGACATGAGAGATTGATGACTAAGGTGGTCCTGAGAGCCGGATAGTAAGTATTATTGTGAATCGGGCTACACGCCGTAGCAGGCCTTATTGGCTTATTTAATATTGTGGATCGAGTTGCATGCCGCAGCAGGCCTTAGAGGCTTTAAATTAGCACTTGGGCAGGATCCGCCCTTCCGAAGTCTGACATACCAACAATGAGCGTAGACACAGTGCTATATATACGCGTGCTTTGGTGAGGGACATTGATGTCAGGTACCCGTACAGTGCTGAGTGATTATACGTGGATTGTGTGGGCATTTGGCAGACAGATTGAGTATTTCTAAGAGTGTGAGTACTTAGGATATCACCTTAAAATCATTCATTTGGCATGCATATCTGACATGTAGGCATAGAGATGCACCATTCCTCATGCTAGCTGTAATTGACATGTTCCTATCAGTGTTGGGCTTTAATCGTTGAACTTGAAAGCATGTCTAAATTTCTGTAACATGAGCGAGCTGATTTTGATAATTTCTCTGAGTTGTTTATTGTTTTTGTCATCATTTAACATGTGGTGTAATTATATTTGACTATGACTGTCTTCTTCTGAGCTTGCTTTCAGTCCAAGGTTAGTTCTGTTACTTATTGAGTACGTGGGGTCGGTTGTACTCATACTACACTCTACACTTCGTGTGCAGATCCAGGTACATCTAGACGTCGTGATTGCTAGATCTGTGCTAGTACTTGCTTCGAGACTTCAAGGTAGCTGCTATGAGGTCCACAGACCTTGACTCTCATTCCTTTTATTTTCTTCAGTACTGTTCTATTACTCAGACAGTTGTACTGGAGTTGTGGTTTATGTTGATACTTAGTAGTGCTCATGTACTCGTTAACACCAGATTTTGGAATGGTTGTATATTTCAGTTATTTGTACTATATATTTATGAGATTTTCACTGTTGAGTTTATCAAAACCTATTTTATTCAAATATTTAGTTGTTATGTGATTGTCGGCTGGCCTAGTAAGTGTTTTAGGCGTCACCACGACAGCATTGGAATTTTGGGTCGTGACATTGTTTGAACAACCTAACTCCTTCTTTCTTTATTGTGAAGGATATCAATGGAGAATTTTCTTGTTACTTTAAAGAGGAAAATTCTAATGAGGAGTTAACTTGTTCATTTGAGAAGGAAAGTCTTAATGCTATTCTCAACGATGAAGAGGTTTTTGATAAAAAGGGGGAATAAGCTAATTGATGCAAGCTCTGTGTTAATTTCTCTACTTTCTCTTCTTCACGCTTTGAGGATACATTTGATCAAGCTTTATAAATGCTTCTAGGATGAAATACAAGAATGATCATTTTGAAGCATGGAATAACTTTTTTTATTTTAAATGTGATAAATCTTCTTGTGGTGACTTCACTAATGTCTTGAACTTCTTTGTGAAGGATAATCAAATGGGGTACCATAAGAGAGATAGATGCTTGATGCTACCATATGGGCTAACAAAAGATTTTAAAATTTTAATGCTTATCCAAGGCAAGAATGGTATATTTAATTGGTTAGTGCTTAATTTTGGCTTTCTAACGCCATGGAGGTAATTCACTATTACTTTGACTTTGGTTGTAGTAACGTTGTAGAGCTTGACCATGATTTGTTGATGTTGCTATTGTATTCATGTTATGAGTTGCCAAGTGGTCAACTTAGGGATAATTTGGAAATAATATTTATTTTTGATCCCAGTGATTTACTCTATGATTGTGGTTTACAATTGAGCCAAACACCTATTATTTTATTGGGAAGAATGTTCTTTTGATTTTAAAGATGCTTGGTTATACTTCAAGAGTATTCACTTTGATGCATGTCGTAGATGTCTTTGGATTAAAATGGTGCATGAGTCTTATTGTGAAGTGTCTTTACCATGCACAATTCTTTATAAGCATGAAGCGCTTGATGTTTTGTTTCTTTGTGCTAAGAAGTTCTCATGGAAAATTTGAGCCTAGTTATGCTTTATATGTGTGGTATGGTTCTATATTTGGACTGCCTAATTCATTTTCCTTGTTTGTTAAGTTCATAAGAGTCATACTTTGTACTTACTTGGGAGATTTTATGACTCTATGTGATGATATTTTATACATGATTTTTAGAAGAGTCTTTGTGCCAATTAGGAAGAATTGGGTCAAAAGAATGCATGACACTTTCTTGTTTTATATATCATTACCATGCATATATTTGCATCTTGATGAGTTTATACTTGTCCACATTCATTTTCATGTTTTGTAAGGTTCGAATTCGAGGACAAATTCTTTTCAAAAAGGGTCGACCCAAGATAGCCAACATGTGCTTTGGATGTCAACTGATGGCTACTTTCGCAATTGGAGGCTATATGTGTAATTCGCCATCAATTGAAGACTACATGTAATTAGATGCTATACTTGTAATAAGTGACTACACTTAGTTCCTTAGAATTAGCTTAGGGGTATTTGGGTTATTTTTAGTCAAATACTCACTCTACTATAAATAGCCATTAAGGCTTTCATTTGAGGGGGACTAATTTTGATTAATGATGAATATTGTTTTGAGAGGTGTAATGGTAGTTTGCCATTGTTGATGACAACTTTATTCAAGGTGTGTTTTTCATGTGGAATCACAGTTCCTCTTGAAGGTATTCCTATAGTTTAGGTTCACTTTATTATGTAATTATTGAGTGATTGATCTTTATCAATTGTTTTTCAATTACTATTTTATTGGGTATATTCTCAAATTCTATCATTTATCTTTAATTTCTTAAGAAAGATAAAAACTAAACTAAAAAAGCGAATAAAGTGGTCGATGGAGTTCTCGCAACAAAGGAAACAAAGGAATACGAAAATTACGGAATTAATTAGTGTCGAGTCTAATCCAATGTATTTGATTGACTCCTAGTTTATCACAAGTTTAAGTCACTAGCCTTGGAAATCATCAAATCATTACCCAATAGTATTTTCCAACTTATATTGCGTCTAACTCGGCTAATCATTCCTAACTTAACCAAGTGGCATTAAGGTGCCTTCCAATTTTAGGCTACGAGCGAAAAGGATTATTCCTCACCTCGATCACTAGGCTAGGATTAATTAATTTCTCAATTAACTTGGAATCTCGTAAAATAAAACTACTACATTACTTCACTAAGGAATTAAAGCGAACAATAAAATGCAAAAATGCTATTCCAAGCCAACTAGGGTTCAATGATATGCAAATGATAAATCCTAGTAGAAATCATATGATTCCTAGTGAGATTTATTAATCAAATGATTAACCCACTCAATTTCTTGTTAATTGCTTTGTAGCCAAACTAAATTCTAGTGTTTTTTCCCGGTTTTGCGTTTCTGGCCAGTT
The DNA here is from genome assembly GCA_002018475.1 of Nicotiana obtusifolia. NCBI lineage: Eukaryota > Viridiplantae > Streptophyta > Magnoliopsida > Solanales > Solanaceae > Nicotiana > Nicotiana obtusifolia. The sequence goes on along the minus strand of MCJB01052430.1, from coordinate 228,613 downwards.
TTAATCCGAAATTACAGAATACGCAATTTACGCCAACTTTAAGATATGGCAAAATGGCTCTCATTTCCCTCAATTTTAACTTGTTTTCATTTGTGTTAACATATAAAACCTGTAAAATGCAACAAAATCATTAGAAGTGCGCTACATTTCATTTGAAGGAAAAAAATTTAAGTAAAAAGAAGAGATAAGTTGGTAAAACACCTCCAACTTATCACACATCGCAAAAAATAGTACTATAGCTTAAGTTTATTTTATACCTAAAATTAGATCTCAGTCATTCTGAACCTTTTGACTCAAAATTTTGGTTTCGCTTATGCTCCTAATAAGCTCTCCATCAATCTTGGCATCCAATTTGCAAAAACTCTTCACACACAAGCTATATTAATAGTTTTATCTAAACTTGTCAGCTTCCTCACTTGAAGCAAATGCATCAAGCCCATCACCAGAAAGCCTAAAACGCTTAACATCTTGCATAATATAAGCCCCCATTCCAAGATAGAAATTAATGGCATCAACATTCCACCCAACTGTAAGCCAGTCAACTGTCGAGAACTCCATTTTAGCTGCCTGCGATGCCACAGCAGAAAATAACAATTTTCCAAATCCATACTTTCTATAACACTCCCTAACATACATGTTTTCAATAAAGAAACCAGGTTTCTCGAAGTAACCTGAATAGCTTGGGAAAAATAGGATATAGCCAGCTACAAACACATTATCTTCACTGATTGATCTGAACAACTCTACTTCTGAGTCTACGATAGGTGAGTCGAGATTAATGGTTTTGAGAATCGGCTCGAAAAGGGAATTTTTAGTGGTTCTTTGAGGAAAGTTGTTGGGTGAGACTTCAAGAATGAATGCGGTCACTGAGTAGAAAGGCGGGCAAGGATTGGATTTGAAAAGATTGGTAGAGATGGAAGCCTCAGTGGCGTTAAAGACCTTAGCATAGTTGTGATATTTTGCCATTTGATACATGAGTTTATGGAGATGTGGCACGTCTGATTCTGTGGCGAGGCCAACTCTACCGGAGATTTGAGTGTTGAAACTGATTTTCTCGGCCATTGCTAGTATGGTAAGATGGTGTTCAATTTCTTGTGACTCTTTTGTCTAATGAAAACATAAAGGTTTTTATAAAGAAATTGTCCTCAAACTGGGGTTGGAAAGGAATTAACCGTTCAATTTATAAATAGATATTTACATATAGCTTTTCATTGTCTGGAAAGCTCATTGCCAGCTCTACTTTAACTCGTTATTTCAACAACTTTTCAATCTCTTGGGAAAGCTTTGAGTTAACAGTGAACATGTGCGTCTTCTGTGCTGCAAAAAACCAAACCTAGCCGACTTTTATCATACCAAGTACTCCCTTCAGTCCATTTATGTATCCTTTCAAAAATGACGTATTTTTATATTTAAAAATAATTTAATTTAAGTTTTTTATTTTACTTTAATATGAAGGGTTTACAACCACACAGATATTATAGTATATTTAAGGCCTTAAATATAGACGTAGAGCTAGAAGCATGGTTACGAGTTCGATGGTACCAATAGCTTTTGCTCAAATAATATATTTATCTTACAAAATTATTAAATATATATAAATATTAAATTTAAAACGTAGTTGATACTTAAAATTATCGTTCTGAAATCCACAAATATTATGGCGTATTTAAGTCTAACAAACTTCAAAAGTCTATGTTTGATAGCTATTTGCTTACTCAGTGGATCAAATTATTGCATAGTAATAGAAATAATTCAAGCAACAAGTGGCCAACTATTAACTACGTACAGTTCAAACTAGCAAGGTGACGGGGCATAAAATTATGACTTTTTCTCAGCTAGCCAACATGAAAAAAATTTACTCCCTTTATTTCGATTTATGTGTTCTTCTTTTTAATATATTCTATTTCAAATAGTTTTTATATTTAAAAAATACTTTAATTTAAATTTTTTATTTTATTCTTAATAATAAACTTTTATAATCATAAAGATGTAATAATTCTTTATGCTAAATTAAACGCCCTCACATACTGGAGGGAGTATTATAGCTGCGATATTTTGCCGTTTGATACATGAGTTTATGGAGATGTGGTATATCAAATTCTCCGAGACGGGTATATGAAATTCGGGTGCTAAAACTAACCTTTTTTTTTTTTTTTAACGTCCAAATGACACACACACCGTATGCATTTGAGGTGTGCAATTGGTGAGACAGTGAGTTTTAACTTACATTTAACACCTTTTTTGACTAAAATTACTTGTCCAAGTTCAATTTGGTTCAATTGATCATTGAATTCATTCCCAACTTAATTCATATAAATCATTTGACGAGCTGAAAAAATTATTTTTCTATGAACTAAAATTAGAATTCTAGCTGTCAATTTTCATGCAGCTAGCAGGAGCTTCATAATAGTAGCAGCCTACTGGTCCCAAGGTCCAATCGAAGTAGCTGTTCCCGAGGATATGGATAAGGAAATGGAGGTGTGGTCATGAATTTCGAAAGAGCTTTAACGGTAAAAATTAATTTATCACTCTCTTTTATAAAAGTATTTTTTTAAAGTATTTTTTTAAAAGTTTATTTTTGATTAATTAATTTGAAAATCACTTCTGAACAATAATTAATGTTTGGTTAAATTTTTAGAAAATACTTTTAAGTGCGTTTTTTTCAAAAGTACTTTTAAAGAGAAATTGCTTTTTTTTTTTCATCTCCAAAAACTACTTTTACTTTTTCTTAAAAGTATTTTTTTTTCTCTTAAAAATTTGATCAAATATCTCAACTTTAAAAAATAATACGTCTAACTTTAAAATAACTTGACAAAAGAAAGGAGAAAGCAAGCAATTAAATTGGACATATTTGAGACATACACCTACTTTACCAGCATCAATCCATCCGGAGGAAGGGGCTAGAAGATAGAATTGCTAAGCATGACGTGATATTTTTTTTTGACAAAAGCATATACTATGCAATATAGGTTATAAGTTCCAACAATAGAAATAATTATTAATATTTGTATTAGAATGAATTGTCTATATTACATTTCTTTCTCGAATTTTGTATAAAAGTAAAATATTTTGTGCATTACTTCCTTTTTATGATTGTTTTTGTTTGTATCTTTAAACGGTTTAAGCACTTCACGTGTAATATACAGAGACGGATATATTGTGGGTTCTGCAAATTTAACTAGGCCTATTTTTTTGTTCAAATTATATGTAAATATCCGAAAAGAATGTACATGCATATAATAGTTGAACTCGTTGATCGTACTGAATTCGCATTTGGTAATATGCATTGACCGTTAAAGATATAGTATAAAATTTAGTTTTCTTAATTTTAAGTAAAAGAAAAGCATGAGTCCACTTACATTCTAACTCTATTACACAAAAACTTTCCATTAATAGACATGAAAATTTATCAAGCCAGCCAACTTCAACACTACAAAAACAGAGCTCCCCAGTGAAAACAATTTTCAATTCCTTTGAATCTTGACTTGCTCCAAGATGGACTTCTGATGCAGTTGGTTACTCTGCTGCAACTCCATATAGTCCTTGTACTTCATTGGTATATAAGCTGGAGGGTTATTCTCACTTTGTACCAACGGGGAAGCAGGACTTACAACTGCTTCTAGTGACGGGCCATGAGCTACAGCTACTGATATTCTTGGACTTGTGTTGTTCACCACCACCCTATGTATATTGCTCTTGTACTTTCCATTACTGAAAATCTAACAAGAAATACAAAGCCATATTATAACCAAATGTTGTATTCATCTAACTTCTATAAGTCTCCTTTGATACCAACTATTAGCCTTACTGTCAAATTAAATTTGTTTTAAAATATCAGACTTTTCAGAAAATTAAGAAGACCTTTATTACTTTTTTTTTTTAAAACAAATTTTACCAGTATATAGAAACTCACGTTATATTGTACTTTTTACTTGAGTACTTCCCTTTGGGCACAAGTATATACGTCGTTTAGAAAACGAGAAGACGTCTATTACTTTTTTCATATTTACCCTTACTGCTCTAATTATGAAATTTTTTAATTAACTGAAGCATTTAAGGGAAGGATAGAGGATAATTTAGACAAATATTCATAATTAGCTATTGAATCTCTTACCTAAGGGATGTGCGAAAACCTTAGAAGACAAATAATTTAAGCCATTAGGAGTATTAAACAAACGAATTTACCTCAAGATGATCACCAGTATTGACCAATAGAGAATTGGGAAGGACATTAACATGAATCCATTTGCCTTGGTGTTGAACTTGGAGTCCTCCAACTTGATTTTGAATAATAAGAGTTAATAGGCCATGATCCGAATGGGGTGGCATTCCAAGTGCAAGTTCAGGCTGTGGACAACGTGGGTATAAATTTGCAATGAAAACCTGAAACCCAGATTTCACGTCTAGGGCTTTGTCCAAAAAACACTGTTCCAGTCCTAGGCCTTCTGATATTACTCCAAGTAATTTTTTGGCGACTTTCCGAGTTTTCTCACAATACTCAGATGCAATATCACTATAAAAGATAAAAATGATAAATAACTTACTATAATAGGTATAAACAAACATTAGACATATATATATACACGGTCAGAATACGATGTACTGAGCTCCCGCTATGCGCGGTTCGGGGAAGAGCCGTACCACAAGGGTCTATTGTACCGAGGTTGTTTCCACGACTCGAACCTGTGCCTTCTTGGTCACATGACTGCAACTTTACCAGTTATGCCAAGACTCCCTTCCTTACACCATCAGTATATATAACTTAAATAAATTAAGAATTTTCTTAGAGAGCAAATTGTACCTGTAACCATTGGGTTTGCCAGGGAAGTGAAATTGTGGATGTACAAAGACCTTAAGATAGTCTCTCCAAAAGAAGGCCTTTTCCTTAGAGGTATTGAAACTGGTTCCACACCTTATAGGATCCAACACATGTTTCCCTTCAAACTCTTTCTTCTCTTCCTCAGCTAAGTTGAAAAATGCCTGCGTCCCATCAATCACTGCCTTTATCAAACTTTCTGGTATGCCATGGTTCACCACCTGCACCACCCATAATATCATAAAAGTTAAAAAATTCTAAACAAATACCAAAAAACACTGGCTTAGGTAATATTTACAGTTGATAATATTCAAGTGTACCATGAAAAATCCCCACTCCTGGCAAGCTTTTTTGAGATTGTCGATAACTTCAGAGCGTTGTTGAGGATCAGTGGAAGTGAGTAGGGAAAAATCAATAGTAGGAATGGAGTAGGAATCTAGATCAGGATCAGATGCAGGGGAATCAGAGGGATTAATAGTAGAGTTAACATAAGTAGAAGGGATAGAGTTGAGATTAGGGGATTCAGCAAGTTCTTTGACAGTAGTGGCTGGTTGAATTGGAGCCATTAGTAGAGTGTGTGTGTGTGTGAAATTTTGAGATAATCAAATGGCTTGGTGCCAAAGAAGATCCTTATATCCTCCCTTTATAAACAGAACAGCAACTTTATTTGTCATTTAACATTTTATGATTCATTATTTTCACTATCTTAGAGTACTCCATCTCTCTATCTTGTATTTTCACTCATCTTGTTCAATACTCAGCATACTGAGTCATTCTGTACTGTACAAAACAGATCCAGCCCAAAAATACAAATAAATCATGGCAGATCCAGCCCAATGCAAATGAACTAGGGCAGATCCAGTCCAATGCAAATGATAGCTAATAATTGCTCACACTATGGGTGTGCAAATTCAGAAGGGGCCGATCCAGCCAAGCGCTATAATAAGCGAAATCCTGGCATGAATAAATAAAGCTTGTTGCAGTGTGCAACCCGATCTCATAAATATTTTCTTCTCGAATTTTTTGGTATTAATCTTTGAGTTATATGTTTATACGTTCGTAAGTTTGACTATATATAGCTCATTGAAGTTATTATTTTCTTCATTTATATTTTTCATTTTGTGTAAATTTACTTTGTTGAACTTTGTTCCTTTACAACTTTAAATCATTAATTATATTTAAATACACTGATTAGCTTAAGAAACTTTTTTCATAGGTGCTTTGATTAGATATTTTACTTGGTAAGTTATTACTATTGTAAAGAAATACGCATCCAAATGACCAAATGATAAAGAGTCATCATTTTTGTTTCAGCATTAGATAAATAATTTGAAATTTTTCGGACCGACAACATCGTTAATGAAACAGAAATTATGTTAGATTCAATATTATACTAACATATTATTATCTCATACAGTAAGATACCTATAATTAAAATAATATGTAACTAACTTAACTGATCTGTTTATCTTTGCAAGTCCTGAAAATATCCAAGTACTACTTCTATGTGATCATGTTTGTTTTTATCACTTAAATGACTCTTATTTTAATGTTATTTTTTATTTTACATAATTATTTTTTCTTTTTTACAAATTTTAGTTTACTGACGTCAATTAAAAACGCGAAGGCCCTTAGCGAAATGTCGTTTCTTTTTACCCTTTTAAAATAGAGTTCATATTAGACCAAATAGTCATTTAATTATTCTCCTAATATTTAGCATTTAAAATCAACTAAGACTTTACTCATTAAAATTTTCTTTATTTGAACGACTACACAAATTACGCCAAGCAAGAAAAAACCAAACATGATTATTATTGCCTTTTTTGTGGGATATTGCTTTTCTTTATTTAGGTCTAGGATTCTCTTTGGGTTTAGAATTCTATTATCCAAATTAATATTAGGTAGTTGTGTCTTTCTCTGTTTAGGTTTACGATCCTTTTATCAAAACTGCCTTAGGCTACAAATATTTTGCTACCGGCCTTTTATTGTCGTTATGTATGTTTTTGTTCTTAACAACTTTTATTTCCATCTTAATTATTATAGGTATCATACAATTGGCCGTCGGAAGAAGCTCTTCAAATTTCGTGGGTTCGTAGAAGAATTCAACTATTGAATTTTCCTCTTACGAAATTAGCAACTATTGATTAGCAATTGCCTATCAAAAACTCTTCACAATGTCGATGTCTTTGTAGTTAAATTTGCTTAATTTGATTTAAGTTTTCTAACCTTTAGTTGGTTCTTATGTAATAATAATCGTTCGTGTGTTTTTGATAGACAATTGTAAATTAAAAAGTTGTCGATTGTGATTTTTATTTACAAATGTCTCATATACAAGTAAAATTGACTCATTTTACAAATTTTTGTGTAAGTTTTGGAGCATTGCATTCCGTAAAAATCAGTTAGATATTCTAACCATATCAATTCAAGATCTTATCAATTCAAGATTAATTGTTACCTTGTATTTTATAATTAATTAATAATTACTAATTGCTATGCCAGCTTAAGGTGCTCATATTTTGTAAGAAAAAATAATCTTGATTACCTCTTTATGATTGTATTACACATATTACGAGATCGAAAATTATTTTATTTCAGAATAGAGCAATTGGCGTCCTTGCATCTAGCCTTTTTGATAGTTTTATCGGTGTAGGTAAACAATTTTTCTTATCAATAAAAATAATTATTATAGAATCAACATGTTACTTCACATTTTTATCATAAATATTTTAAGGAATATTAATTTTACTAAACAGTACAATTTCATTGCGCATGAAAACAAATTTATTATATATGTTTTAAAAGTTGCCTTTGTTGAAGTTTATCTGCGAGCTTTTTCTAATCTTTGAGCTCAAACATTGAAACTTTTTAAGTACCAGTTTACTTCAATTATAGGCTAATTTAACTATTTAACCTTTCTTTGATATTTATTCTATTCATACATATTAGTCATTGCTTTGTTTGAAGCCGCCATGATGAAGAGATCTGGAGGAGTACAATGTCATAGTTGGCATGTTTGATATAGTAGCCTAATTGGCATAAAACTTGTGGTTTACAAAAAAGTTGACAAGATAAATAATATGTAAATAAATCTATGCTTGGTATTATAAAAAATATCTTCAAATAAATTACGTGGAGATAGTGGACAAACTTATGCTGGTGTTTATTGTTCAACTCATGTAAACTAATAAGGAGTACCATTTATTATGGCGTCGGTACATTAGAAAATAAAATTTTCTACTATTTTCCACCCTTAATATGAGTTCAAGTATATCTTTGAATAAATTTTAAAATATTTTGATTAACTTCTACGACTTTACTGTCATGTTGGTATTGACATACTTGTGCACACTTAATTCAAATAAAATTGACAACGGAATGTGTGCATATCAATACTTTAAGAAAATTTAACTTTCAATAAGAATCTTAGTTATTTAAAGTGGATTAGTAAAAGAATTTTAAATCGCAACAATACAAGGCCTTTAATGGACTCTTATTTTGCAGATGAGGAGATAATAACCTAGACAAAATAATTATTTAATTATTTTTTTAATTTTAGGACTTAAAATTATTAATATTTCCCTTAGCGATAAGATAAAATCATAGAAGACAACTAGATTATAAATGAGTTGTCATTGTTTGTTCTTACATTCAGTCCAAATAATGAAAACATCTCGCTACAATTATTATACTAAGTTTTTTCTTGTAAAATATTAGTTCAATATTAGTCGTACTTTAAATTTTACATTGCCACTATCAAATTTTTAGAAGGTATAACGCCAACTTCTTCATTAAAATTTTTAAAATACCAAAAGATTTAATTTTTAATTTGTGTTATTTGAAAAATCTTTAAAGAATTGTGATAAAAAAATATTTTAATGTTTTATTCTCAGTATTAGGTTACATAAATATTTACAATTTTTATAAATTTCGACATAACTCTAGATAAATCACAATAAAGCATCTAAATAAAATTCCTTCATTTATTAAGCTAACTAAATGAGAATAATATTTATTATCTAAAAATAATTCTTAAATTTTATTTTATAATTCAAACAAATTATATAATAATATGTATGTAATTTTCAAAATTTGTATATTCATTGATATGGGTACACGAGCAAAGCGTGTACCCTAAGACTAGTTTATTATAAACCAAAATAATTTTAAAATATTATTACTTATAACTACCTTTTTTATTTTATAGCAAAAATAGATATTTATTTTATTATTTATATCTACCATTGAGGCATGAAATACACAAATTATGCTCTCTCTCTCTCTCTCTCTCTCTCTCTCTCTCTCTTCCTTCTCTCTCTATAAACAAGATTCTCAATCCTCTTTCTTCTCCATCAAATCAACAGAATCATCAGTGTCATCATCGTGGTCGTCGTCAGAATCATCATTGGCGTCATCATCCATTATTGGCTCATCCTCTAAAGCAAACATATCTTGCCATGGCTATGCCGTAGAAGATTTGAGGGCCTAGTTTTTGTTCGTCTCTATTTTTAGTTTTAATACAATGTATACAGTATTTTGCTTGGCCGAAAAACGCTATCTCTAACAAACTTTCTTCTCTTCTTTGCTATTTAGTCACATATAATGATACAAAATATATTTTATTCTATACAAATACACTCAAATACATCGTATTTTCATATAAATACATTATTTTTTGCCTGTATTTATGCATTTTAAAAGTCTGTATTTTTTGAATATGGCCGAATATCACAGTGTTTTGTGAGTTTTTGTTGTTTGCATACAGTTAAATTGAATACGGTAAATTGAATACAATGTATAATAGTGAATAATGAATATCTGTAAATTGAATACAATGTATACAGTTGAACAAAATAGAACGGTATACACCCTATTTCTTGATTAACTCACTGTATTTATAAATAGAGTCGCGTGAATATATGAAATACAACACAATAGCAGCGAAATTTATGTAGAATTAATTTTTTGAGTTAAATTAGGAGCGATACACGCTAATTGATCTTCTTTCCGTTATTAAACTACTAGATTCCCCTATTTTTTAGGCGAATTCTGCAATTGTATTCATGAATACAGTGGCGCGAATACAATCACAAAGATGAACTCCCCTATTTTTTGGCGAATTCTGCTTCTGTATTCATGAATACAGTAGCACGAATACAACCGCATAACAACTAAATAATAGCTATAAAAAATTAATAGCTACTAAATAATAGTGATTTCTAAAAATTCTTCAATATTTAACTGCATATGAATGCCAATCCAGTCCTGCTTGTGGATCCAGGGAGATAAGATCCAATTAACCATAGTGAAAGGAGGACTAATATTATTGAATAAGTCAATAGGAGTTTCAGGGTCGGCTCAAGAAGATTGGTGACCTAAAGTCAATTTTTAACTTGGGGCCTTTTAGGAAGAAAAAAAAATTATTTATATTTTTATTTGAAGTATATTTTTATAGCTTTTTGAGATGTAAAGTTGTTAATAATTTTATTTATAAGTAACTTAATCTCTCCTAAGATATTGTTGATCTTAGTAGAACCAGATTCAAGAAGTTTATAACTTAATATCGAAATAATTTTTTAATGTTCTAATATACTTGTTGAAACGCTTGAAACTTGAAAAAAAACAAAAAAAGAAAAAAAAATGCAATATAGTTTTATTCAATAGTACTATTCAGCTTATTGTTTATAGAAAAAAAAATAATCTTTTCTTTTTACAGAACAATATAACTTATCGAAAACTTAAGTTTTTCGTAGAAACCAAGAAAGATAATATAAGAATATAATACCTATTTTTTGATGAGGAAGATAGAACATAAAACTTGGACTATTGAAGATACCAGAAAACGGACTTTAAAAGTTTAGTGTATGTTTTTAGTGAGAAATGTAAAAAGGAGAATAATAATATTGACACCTCTGACCTCACTAATAATGTCAACTGCGGTAAAGATTTAGAAGGAGCGATTCTCTTTCTCTAATTTTTGCTCAAATTATTACATCAATGCTAAACGAAAAGTTATTTTTACTTTTTATAAAATATTTCACTTTTTACCGCCTAATTAAAGACACAATCAAACAACTATTTCTACGTGAGATATTGAATCGATGAACGCCAACTGAACATGCTATGGAGGTAATTAGCCATCAGGACTAGTAGACGAAAGGGGCATGTCTAGTGGTGTGGTAGAGCCAAGATTTTTAATATGGAGGTAATTAGCCATCAGTTGACACCGGTACCAAAGGACTGGATCCGCTCCTGACTAGCACCCCTGTGCCGTATATTCCTTTCCCGGAATAGGAGTGTTAGTCAGGGGCGGATCCAATCCTCTGGTACTGGTCTCAACTGAACCTACTACAGAATATAGATTTATGTATAAAAGATTATTAAAATTACAACAAACAACAGATATAAACTCATAACTTTACAAATATAATGGGTTCAATATTAAAAACTCTAAAGATTGAACCCATAAAGTTTAAATTATGAATCCGTATCCAGTGTTGTCTCTACTTCAACAAGATAGCTCTGCCAACTTCTTAGCAAAGGCATTATGCCCCTCATAAAACGCTTGAAATTTGCATGATGTAAGCCTTCATTTATAGATAAAATTCAATGGCATTAACGTTCCACCAAATTGTAAGCGAGTCAACTGCAGTGGAAAACCCCATATTTATTGCCTTTTGATGCCACAACAGCAAGCAACATTTTTCCAAATCCACAACTTCTGTAACACGCCGTAACATACATGTTTTCAATAAAGAAACTAGGTTTCTCAAGGTAACCTGAATAACTAGGGGAAAATAGGACATAACCAGCTACAAAGACATAGTTATCTTCATTGGTTCTGAATAGTTCTAATTCTGAGTCTAATATAGTTGAGTCAAAGTTAATAGCTTTTATAATTTGGTCAAAACTGGTATTTTTATTATTTGTTGGAGGGAAAGAGTTGGGTGAGGGTTTAAGAATGAGAAGCAAATAAAGCACTTGCTTTAGCGCTAGTAAATTTTTAGGCTCTAAAAGTTATTTTGTCATATATATTAAATCATTTTGAAATTGCACTTTTATCCTTTTAATTTTTATTTATACCTCACACACAAGTTTTAACAATATATAAAATAAAATTTATTAATTGACACGGGATGTACGAGATGCACGTGTGGCACACGAAATATACATGCGGCGCACGTTGAAGTTAGTTTATTAAATTCACTTAGAAAGTTGGCACCTCTCATTAAGGTTTGATTTTAATGCACCAACTTTATTGAGCTGCCGCCGAGAATAAGAGATGTCACTAAGTAAAAAGAACGACAAGGATTGAATTTGAAAAGGTTAGTAGAGATGGAAGCTGCCATTTGATACGTTACTTTGTAGAGATGTGGCACATCAAATTCTGCGGCAAGGCAGACTTTAATGGAGATTTGGATGCTGAAACTAATTTTACGGATATGGTTGTTGTTATTGGTACAATTGATTTCGATGCCATTGTAAGTATGGGAAATTGGTAGAAATGGGAGCCTCAATTGCATTAAAGTGTAGAAAGACATAGAATGAACAAAATGGCATTTGTCATTTCCAACATAACTATACATGCGTACACCAAATATATCTAATCCTCTTACAATACAAAAACGTTATATCGAATCATAAATCTCTTAAACAAAGTATTTTGAGAATCATATCTTAATCCTATATATATACAGAATCAAATCCAATCCATAAAATTTAATAAAGTTGTGATATTTTGCATTCATACGTGAGTTTGTGAAATGTTGGATTCTCCAGCGAGACTGACTCTACAGGAAATTTGGGTGCCGATACTAATTTTTCCAGCCATTGATACGTCTTTTGGCCCTTTAGCCTACAAAAAAACTAAAGGTCTCTAGCCAACCAACCATTACCAAGAGATTTCTAAATAATCAAGGTAACCAATGGCGGATGAAACTATTATACGGCGGGTTCATCTAATGAACTAGTATTTTCCATGTGACGTATAAATATTTATTGCCAAAAATAAACCAAGAGAACCACTTTGAACATTTGTATATTAGAATTAAGATGAACGGCACTTTTGAGGACACAGGAAAAGAAAAACTTGTTTGCTATAGTAAACCAAGAGAACCACTTCAAAAGATTGCCCTCTGTTTAGATGAACTAGAGTTACACGTGTAACGACCCAGCCGGTCATTTTGAATATTAGTTCTCGTTTCAGTGGCTTAAGGTCTCGAGCAGCTCTGTATTATGTGTTATGATGTGTGTGCGTAGTCGAGTTCGGACTTTGGATGATTCGGGATTAATGTGGAAGAAGGATTCGTATTTTAGAAGCTTAAGCGGTAAGAGTAGACCAGAATTTGACTTTTGCGTAGACGACTCCGGAATGAAACTTATATGGTTCCAATAGTTTCGTATGGTGATTTTGAACTTAGGCGTGTGTCTGGATTTGGATTTGGAGGTCCATAGGGTAATTTGAAGCATTTCGGCAATAATTGGAAGTTGAGGTTTTCGAAAGGTTGAGAAGTTTTAACGAGAGTTGACTTCGGTGATGTCGGGTTCCGAATGTGATTCCGAGAGTGGATTAGCCCCGTTATATCATTTGGAACTTGCATGCAAAATTTGACGTCGTTCCGGGTGGATTTGATGTGTTTCGGCATGAGTTTTAGAAGTTGGAATATTCGAACTTTCATAAGTTCGATTCTTGGTGCAATTCGTAGTTCCGATGTTGTTTGATGTAATTTGAGACCTCGAGCAGGTCCGTGTTATGTTATAGGACTGGTTGGTATATTCGGACGGCGTCCCAAGGGGCCCGGGCAAGTTTCGGATAAGTTTCATGCTTGTGATCAGGTCTGATTCTGGTGCTTCGCACCTGAGACGTTTTGGAGCGCAGGTGCGGCTCTGCTTTTGTGTGAGCCTGGTTCCTTTTGCAATCATAGTGGCCTGGGAGCTTGCTCGCTTATCTGGAGTTTGGGAACGCAGGTGCGATGGTCGCTTTTGCGGCCCAGAGATTGCAAATGCGAAGATCTCTGCATCTGCGGCTCCTTGTGCGTTTCTGCGGAGTCGGAGGTGCGACTTAAGTTTGCACAGGTGCGGCCACTGGGCAGGCCAGTTTAGTTCGCATATGCGGACTTTTTCTCGCAAATGCAAGACCGCAAATGTGACATTCTTGTTCGCAAATGCGAAAAGCATGGGCAGAATCCCATTTATGTCAAGGGTTTGATATTTTTTAACATATTTTGAGTTTTACACCTCGGTTTTGGGAGATTTTTAGTTGGTTTTTCAAGAAACTCATTGGGGTAAGTGTTCTCTACCCCAAATTTGTTATATTTCATGAACCCATTGCTATTTTCATCATTTAATTAGTGAATTAAGTTGAAAATTTGGGAAAAATTTGTAGAAACCTTTCAAAATGTAAAATGATGATATGAAGGACGAATTGATATCAGAAATTGATAATTTTAGTATGGTCGAACTCGTATCGGAATGGGTTTCGGATTTTGTAAATTTTATCGGGTTTCAAGGTGCGAGCTCGAGGGTTGACTTTTGGATTATTTTTTTAGCTTTAATTAAAGATCGAAGCTTTATTGTTCGGAATTATTTTCTATGAGTTTTATTTATGGATTAAAGTTATTTTGGCTAGATTTGAGCGGTTCGGAGGTTGTTTGACTTGAGAGGGCCATTTTAGAGTATCATTCTTGCTTCTTTGAGGTAAGTATCTTGCCTAACTTTGTGTGGGGGAGCTACCCCTTAGGATTTGAGTCTTTGGTGCTAATTGTGTCATGTGAAGTCCGTGTACGCGAGGTGACGAGTACGTGCTCGGACTTATTTGTGGAAAGTTGACCTTTCAGGCCCCTTAGGTTCTTATGTTCATTAGATATGAAGTTGTTTTGTTATGTTAAGTTCCCCATTTACTAGTTTCACCTCTATGTATCTTAATTGGAATTAATTGCTTCATGTTCAACCCTTTCCTAATTGCTTATCCTTAATTAAAATTATTATTATCTCTTCTGTAATTGTCTATCCTTATTTGAGTTTATGATTATCTTTTCCGTTGCTCATCCTTAATTGAATTTGTTGCATCTCTTCGTAATTGCTCAACCCTAAATGAAGTTTAGTTATCCTTTATCGCAGTTGCCTTATCCTTATTTGGAATCATTTGTTATATATTATTTATCCCTTGTTTAGCCATTCTTATTTGGACTAGTATTCCATATTGTATTTATTCTTTGTGAGCTCGTTCTGTCGCTTCTTTGTGATCAAAAGCTCTTGAGTTGATTTACTTGTCGTATTCTCGCGCTATTGTTGTTGTTGTTGTTGTTATACTCAGTTTGTTGAGCCGAGGGCTATGCGCGGTTGTGGTATTGACACTGTTTAGATGAAATATGGGCACATGTTGTGAAGATCATTTTATTGTGATGTTGTGTTTTTGGGAGGTCTTGTTTGGGTGTTTGCACGAGGTTTCTGCCATGCTATTGTTACTATTGATATTGGCACATACAGCGTGACAAGGCGGGCTATATATGTGGGTTTGCGCATGTGGAGAGACAAGGTGGGAATATTATTATGCGCGTGCGGCGAGACAAGGCGGGCATTTATATAATTATTGCGCATGTGGCGAGACAATATGGTCTATGTCGGGGATTGATTTGTGATGACTTGTAATGGCCTGGGGGCGTTGTTGTTGTTGATATTTGTGTAGTGGCGTGCCTAACCTGTGTGAGTTTTACTTGGTGCAAATTGTGGGGATCGTTCTTTATGTGCCGTTCATTTTCTCAACTCTTATTCGTTGGCCCGAACTATGATAGAACATTTGCACAAGCATACACGTACTTTATCACCTTATTGGTTCAAGAAGATGAACACCGATGCTACCGATCATTTGTACGTACTCCGCCTACTTGTCTTATATGTGAGATTTGTTCTATTGGCACGTGAGTCGTCCGTGCAGTTATCAGTTGTAATGAGGGCACAAGATGCCAAGTGATTAGGGTTCATGAATTGGGACCCGTGAATTGTGTGAGTTTTGAGGTTTGGTACCTCATGTGGATTACTGAATAAACCTGGTGCGAAAGCGGTTATTCTTATCAAAGTTGCTACTTGTCTTTCATTTATTTATTTTTTTCACTGGATTTAAACTGTGTCCAGCTTACTCTACCGTGTTATTACTTGTGGTATCCCGGTACAAATTGTTGCTTCTAGTTTCTATTGCAAATACCATATTATAAATGTCATTATACATAGTTCTGTAGAGATATCATACTCCATTAGTTCTACACCTATACTTCTTCAGGTTATCGAGTCTAGTAGGTGTCTTGACTGTCCCTCGTCACTACTCCATTGAGGTTAGTCTTGATACTTATTGGGTATCGCTGTGGTGCGCTTATACTACACTTCTGCACATTTTTGTGCAAATCCAGGTAATTCGGAGTCAGTCGATCACTCGCTAGCTGTACGAATCTTGCTGTGGAGACTCAAGGTAAACCTGCTACTGCGTTCACAGGCCTCACAGTCACCTTCTGTTATTGTACTTGCGCCGTTTATCTCTATTTCGAAACAGTTGTATTTAGAGATTTTTATAGCAAACTCGATAGAGCTTATGACTTGTACAACCGGTTTTGGGAATTGAAATTGTGTATAAGATTTTTATCTCATATTCTTCGTTTGATGGTTGATTTCTTCTATTGATTCAGTAAGTGTTAGGCTTACCTAGTCTTAGAGACTAGGTGCCGTCACAACATCCTACGGAGGGAAACTGGGGTCGTAACACAGCATATTTTGCTCGAAAAGAGAGAGAGAGAGAAGAAAGAGAGAGAGAAAGAAGAAAAATTCTGAGAGAGAATCGTGTATTAATTGAAAGAAAGAGAGAGGAAAAATATAAATAGCGTATTTCATGTCTAAATGGTAGTATATACCATAAATACCAAAGTTGCTATAAAATATAAAAGGTAGCTATAGAAAATAATATTTTAAAATGAGTTTGATTTATAATAAATAGGGTGTATACCTTTGCTATAGGAGGTAAAATTTCCTTTTGACAAAAGGGCAAGTTACATATTGGTCGATCAGCCAAAAGAATTATATCTGCTAGTTAAATACACAAAAAATTTAGGGAATTGTTACATAAATATCCCAAATAAGGTCCAACTTACCAACCTCTAGCCATTAATCATAGACTTACCAAAACTAGCCAAGCACATATAAAAATTAAAAATCCAAACAAATAAGGTTCTTTCTATCCAAGAATCATACGCAAAGATCTTCTTTCATATTTTTAAGTGCAATCGGCAATATTAGATGTAAGATTGAAAGAAAATTTCATGGATGAGGTAGCAAACAAGGTGATGAACTACAAAAAAATATATAAACAAAATTTCAAAAATCTAAGCAAAAAAGGACCTTTTTAAATGGGTATGGTTGAAATTCATTGAAAACATATAGATGAATCAATATATAAATTTTGAGAAAGATTGGAGGTGATTTGGACTGATTTGGTATCAAAATTCGTAACTAAAAGCGAGTTCAAAAATTTCTTTTGCGACACATGTATTAGCATGTATGACACACAGAAGTATACATGGATATGTATGTGATACACATTTGATATAACTTTGATATATATGTGATACACAATATGATACATACATCATTTTTTTCATGTTTCATATTCTACCTCGAATTTTCAATTCAAACCACCTCAAAACTCCGCCAATCATTCCAAAACTGAGTTTCAAACTCCTTAAGATGTACCCAATCTATTCTAGTAATACCCACTAAAGAAAAGCAAAAATTTGATCTTTGTTTTGCTAACAAATAGTTAATTGGCTAATATTGGTAACATTTGGCAAATATTAGTAATATTTAAAGAATTGATCAATTTTTGTAATAAGCTACTTATAAATGGACATAGCTGATAGTTTTTCAAAAATATATACTAATTATGTATATAAAATACGTATATTATTCATTAATATATATATAAATTTTGGCTAATAGTTTTGGAAACGACTATACAATGTAATTTTCCTTTGATAAAATTCCACGGAAATAAGCTGCAAGTCCAAGAGTCGACCATTTGAGGTTCAATTTACAATAAAAAGAAAGAATTATCTTAACTGACTGAGTTTAAAAAGGCTGTAACACCAGAATAAACATTCAACAATTACTTGCCCCCAAGTCAACGGATGCCAACTGTATATGAAAAAATTCTTTATACAATTAATATGTATAAATTAGATCCTTATTAACCTTAAAATGCAGGCCGTAAATCTGTAGATTATTGTCATGATCCGTCACATCATTATGCCACGTAGGTGCTATTTGGCATATATTTTTATTATATGAAAGTTTATATATGAAATAGACTAGCACATGTGGGAAGGTTTTAGAGAAATATGGAGATTTCTCGTGAAAGTCTTTAGAACCCTATGCAATTGCTAGGAAAATCCTTAAAAGATTTTAGTTATGTAGAATATTCTAGAGAAGTGACTTACTTGTAAATAATAAGGGCCTTGTGTAATAATTATTATTTACTCACTAGCTCCTATGAAACTAGTATATAAAGGGGGTTATTCATTTGTAACTCATCAAGAAAAACAATCAAGTTCTCCCTAATACAAAAGCTTCCTTTAACAATTTTCTTGTGTTCTTTCTATCAATCTCTTAGCGATCTTGAGTGCAGTAATTTAGGCAGGCTCGGCATAGCAAGATCGTGACCGAGTTGCGTAAGATCGTAAGCAAGTTGTCAAGTGTCGCAAGTGTGCTTAGTTCCATACTAAGGACGTGCCAACGTGGTATCAGAGCAAAGGTTATGACTAAGGGAATGTTAGAACACAGGAGAATCGACAGAAGGAAGCTTTCTAGGGAACCATGATCGGGATTATCATGGGTGTGGTACATGCAAAAGGGAAAAATGTGAAAGTCCCTAAGCAAAAGGAGTATGGCGGTGCACGGGACGCACGCAAGGTGGACGACTTACTTTGGAAGACGGACAAGTACTTTGAGGTAGTCAAGGAGGATGACGAAGTTGTGAAGGTACGCAACGCCTCAATGTACTTGACCGAGGTTGCCGCTCTAGGGTGGTATCGAAAGTGTGCCAACATAGAAAAAAAGTCTATGCAAAATTGAGACGTGAGAGCAGTTCATTAAGGAATTGAAGAGCAATTCTACTTGATGATGTGGTGTATGAGGTTAGGCGGAAGCTAAGGGAGCTCCGACAGACAGCCACAATTCAGGAGTATGTGCGCGAGTTCACTACCTTAATGCTGCAAATCCTGTCATTGTCCGAGAAAGATTCCCTCTTCTATTTCATGGATGGGTTGCAAAATTGGGCAAAGCAGGAGTTAAGAAGGCATCAAGTAGGCTATAGCGGTAGCCGAGTCAGTCGTTGACTTCAAGATGGATCCTGTCAAGTCCAAAGAAGGCAACGCCGAAAGAGGTGGGGGAGATCATGACAAGGACAACGGGAAAGGCATAGTCGAGGTATACAAGGGAAGTGGCAAGGGGCCATCCCATAACGAACAGGGGTCCAAGAAAAACGACAAGGGGCCGAAAAACAATAGCGAGTATGTGCCTACGGGAGGGTGCTACTTCCGTAAAGGATCACATCGGAAAAGAAAATGCCTAGAGTTAGCAAGAAACTTTGGACGGACATAGTTGAAAAGGATGGCGAGTTACAAAGTGATGGCACGATATCGGACTTAGACGAGGCACCAAGCAGAGGGGTCAAGTTTGCTAGCAAGGTTGGGACCACAGAGGGCAACCAAATAGGAATGGAAGCAGGATCCGATACTTAAGAAGCTGCTAGACTTGGTCGAGTCATGGGGAGATTCAGGCCAAGAGCAAAGAGAGGCATCTGTTAGGAGGAGGATCGAGGCCATCATTACTAGCCATTCAAAGTTCAAATGGGGCAAGAAAAAAGGTAACTAGTACCTTGTGACATGGGAAGGCGAACCACTCCATAGAACATCATGACTAATGGACAAAGATCTTCAGCGACACCAAGGCGAGGTACGCCGTACGTGTCGATGCTTTGTGCCAAAGGCGGCACAAAATTGGGTAAGGGAGAGTGTCATGACCCGCCACATCATCATGCCACGTAGGTGCCATTTGGCATATATTTTTGCCGTATGGAAGCTTACATATAAAATAGACTAGCACATGTGGGAAGGTTCTAGAGAAATATGGAGATTTCTCATGGAAGACCTTAGAATATGGAATTGCTAGGAAAGTCCTTAGAAGATTCTAGTTATGTAGAATATTCTAGAGAAGAGACTTACTTATAAATAATAAGGGCCTTGTGTAATAATTATTATTTACTCACTAGCCCCTATGAAACTAGTATATAAAGGGGGTTATTAATTTGTAACTCATCAAGCAAAACAATCAGGTTCTCCCTAATACAAAAGCTTCCTTTAACAATGCTCTTGTGTTCTTTCTATCATTCTCTTAGCGATCTTGAGAGTAGTATTTTAGGCTAACTTGGCATAACAAAATCATGACCGAATTGTGTAAGATTGTAAGCAAGTTGTCAAGTGCCGCACGTGTGCTTAGTTCAAGTTCAAAACTAAGGACGTGACATTATGCTGTCATCTGCCTCATGGCATCTGATCATTGATCCAAACATCTAAATACAACCACCAGTCCATCATATACTACATCACATTAATGTGTATAAATAAGTTAGAATTGTACTTAAATAGTAGTAATACAACAACCATATTCTACATCACACTTCAGTCCTCGTTGTCATTCATCCTTCTTTGTTTCTTTTTTTCACTGTCCTTGTTGTCATTTAAGAGAGGATATATTAATTTACTTAATTATATTTTATTATGTCCGTTACGTGTAAATTTAATTTTCTTTCCTGAGCCAAGCACGTTAAAAGTTCAGTATTTGTGATTATCTCATGTATAAGCTTAAGGTGTTCATTTTTAACACAAATAATTTTGATGTGGGAATCGACCTAGGTAATTAGGCTATCTTTCTTTTTTTTCTTTTGTCTCCTTTTCTTATATGTTCGCTTCTTGAGAACTAGTTTGGCTGTGATGGATAAACATTAATTCGCATCTATAGCCCTCGAAAAAGAAACCAAATATGCAACCACTACTTTGCCATTCGTGTTTTAAGGAAACATGAACATCTCGAGTGTACTAACATAACATAATAGTTTTATATCCCTGCCAGATAGTATGAGTTTTAGGCATTTATAAATGGAAAATTGAAGAAATGCAACCTCGAAGCGGATTCACAATATTTATAATATGGATGCACTATTAAAAAAAAACAAAGGAAAGTAATAAGTGGTATTTAATCCCTAATTCTCTAGTTAAGCAACTCAATATTTAATCAAGTGCACCATTTAGTCCTTTGAAACATGAGCGCCGGCAAATAATACTAGATTAATTCTAAAAAATATATACGTAAAATGTCTAGTTTGACAGAAAGACTATGGGTTCACGTGCTCATATAGTTTGACAGATAGTTGTATATCCATGTCAGATAGTATGACTTTTAGATCTAATTAGTTTATTCTATGACTAATGACAAGTAGGGCCGTGCATAATTTGGTAAATATCGAATTACTATACCAAAATTGAAAATTTTGATATTCGGTATGGTATTTGGTTTAAGTTTTAAAAAAAGTTGGTATTCCGTACCGAAATATATATTAAATTACAAAAACATAATTTTTTAATTATAACATAAGTATAAAAAATCTAAAATTTTACTTTCCTTTATTCTCTAAATTCATCAATTAACTCTAAGCAAGTAACAAGACATTTCTCTAAGTTTTCTCTCTCTAAGTTGGTATATGTTGGTTTTGGACAAAACTTTTATCAACAAACGTTTTTAGTTTTATACTTTTGAGTACTTTAATTAAGAATATTACCGTCTATAACTCTATGCACTAGTTAGTATTCAAACCGAATAAACCGAAACCGAATCGTACTAAATTTAATTAAGTACGGTATTAATATATTATTTTACAACACCGAATATTAAAAATACCAAATCGAAACATTTAAATACCGTACCGTACCGACCAACGAGTATAAAAATGCTTTTGGACCTATCTAGTTAAGTCGAAACAATAGAGAACCAACATTCTAATATGTCGTCTGGAAACTTTTGTCCTTAGTAGGAGATGGAATTCAAACGGACCGCCCCAGGTGAAAACAGATCTTTCGTCGTTGTCTAGAGTACAGACAGCTAGAGGATCCAGCATTTGGTCCGAAGCCGACTCCAACAGTTAAAAAAAGAATTTTTAATAATATGTGTCAAACTATAAATTTAATTATCACTATTAGAGAGATTTCTATTGAATTATATTTATCAGTTATTTACAAAGTAAGGGATTAAGCTCCAAGTTCTAGTCAGTCAATGCCACAATGACGAATTCAGAATTTACGTCAAGGGGGTTCAACATGTGAAGAAGAAAATATACAAAGAATTCAACAAAATAAATATTTATCAATATTAAAAATTAAAATAATCTATCAAAACTATATTGGATTAGAATAAAAACTTATGATTTGGGGATGATAATGACTTTTTCGGATGTACATTCTTCTTATTTCGTCACACTCACTTGGATAATAGTCCCTAATGGATATTCTTTTATTCGGATCGGTCTTTAAAGAATTTAGATTTACTCCTTGTCTTCGTTTTTAGAGAAATGAAATTGTTATTCTAATTAATTCAAAACTTCTTCCACGAGAGGAGCAATTTGAGAGAATGAACTTGATTGTAGCAAATTGAAAGATACTGAAGAGTAAAATCTCTTCAGTAAATTATAAAATTGAATTATCAAATTAAAATTTTAAATTAGTACAATAATTCAATATATATTTAAACTAGCATCACAAATAAGAATTAAACCGAAACTTAGACCAATTGACAAAAAGCAATTTAACTCACTAAGAATAATATGTAAACACAAATTGATGGGAAATTGAGAACAAAATTAAATGGAATAGAATTCTGATGGTTCAAACTAATTAATTAAGAAAGTCAATTCATTTAGTGAAAGCCACAAATTGTTAAAAAGAATAATTCTAAATCAGTAATAAAAATCTAACAGCAAACTAATTAGCAAAAAGAAATAAAACAGTGTATGTCACACCCCCTTTTCTACCTCCAAAGATATATGTATGTTATGAATTGTGGGTTAAAGAGTTTTTCTAATTAAAGTGATAAATTTGAGTTGGGGTTATTTTATACACAGAGTCGGCACTTGGAATTGAGTTTTTTGGTGTTCCAAGTCACTTTAACCAATAGTCAAAGGAAGGTTTGACTCTATTATTATTGGTCTGCAAAAAGAAAGTACGGATAGAGAAATCTGTTGACAGGGGAAAAGATGTAAGGCATTCCGAGTCCCGTGATTTTAGCATGGTCGTTTTATTGACTACATTTAGCTTATATTATTTTTGGATAAACTATGTTTTATTAAATTTTCATGTTTTACCTATGTCTGCTTTTACTGTTGATGACTTTATTAATCTCAAACTAGGACGAGTATTCCCGACCCTAACTTACATTAACCAAGATGAGTATCCCCGCCTTAGTTCGTGCGTCGCACCTAAAATTGGAGCCTACTCGAAGTTAATTAAATAACAACTTTTATTTATTTGAAAAAATTGGAATAAAACGTGTCATCACGACCTAGCCATTTTACTTATGTCTTTGTTTCGAAACGAGTCTTCTCGACATCGACTAAGACGAAATTAATTACTTTTGTTAAAACAAATTACTTTTGAGTTAGTCATGATCATTTGTGATTGAGAAATTGAGTTATTTTTATAAATAAATAAAACGTCTAATCTTATTGATTTATTTAGTGGACTAAATCTAATTTAATTAATTTGGTGGATTAATAAAAAATGTGACGTAATACTTAAGAAAAAAAATCTTTTGCTTACTTTTTGGAGAGTTAACTAGACTATTACAATTTTTTCTAAAACAAAGAATTAACTAGCTTAAAGGACTATGTTATGGTTTTAATTAAAGAAGAAAAATACTTTTTTTTCTTTTTGTAGATTGATGGTTCGTTTACCGACTAAAAAAAATAAAAGTATTTACATATGGGTAGTGTATGATTAGTTGGATTGATTTTGGCCAAGTTTTTTTTTAGGGAAAAAGTGCTTTTGCGAAGAAGCAATAGCAGTTTCTGAGAAGCAGAAAAAGATAACTTCTTTCAGAAAGCAGAAGCAAAAGCAGTTTGACTTTTTTTCTTACCAAAAATACCCTTAACACAATATAATATATATCAAAATAATCGTTAAATCTAATACTTAGGATATTAATGTATAATTTCTTCTTATTAGTATATAGTGACTTAAGGGTGAATGCTTTTATATTTGTTGAATGATTTTTAATATATTTGAATAATATTAAAATAATTAAAGTACTTTTTAATTTTATCTTCATATTTTACTAAAATAAAATAAAAAGATTTAATTATTGCCTGTAATAACAAAATTTTGAGATCATTTATTTACTTATAATATGAACTATTAAGTAAATCTATTCATGTCCTTATTCGTAATTTGATATTTAAAAGCACTTTTTGAAAATCTTGGCCAAACACAAATTATTGCTTAAAAGTGCTTTTCAGAGTGATTAGCCAAACACAAACTGCTTCTCTCCAAAAAATACTTTTTTCAAAAGCACTTCTGAAAACAGCACTTCTCAAAATAAGGTGATTTTTCTAGCTTCGCTAAACAGGCTATAAGCCTTCTTTCAAAGTCCAAACTGTAATGAAACTAATTTACAACCAAAACAACATATTAGCTCACAAGGAAACTGAACTATTTTAAATTGGACACTCCTGCCTAAAAAAACTATTACATAGCACGAACATATCAATTGTCACGATACCCTCCTTAGATTAACAAAGCAATTTCTCACAAACACAAAGTACCAGTGACTCCAAACAATAGAGTACTTAAGAGCGAAAAAAATAAATTAAGACATGGTGTCAACTAAATAATTGAAGGATAAGTTACAACTACAAAAAATTATTAAGCATGCTTCCATACCAAAAACTTTACAAGAAACAGAATACTTTCAAGCTTATAATAAACAGGAGAGAACTCAAATAGCTTCATTTCTATTCACTCTTAATCCAAAAATTACAGTAGCATGTTATGGAATACCGGGATAAGAGAAAAGCGAAGATCGGTGATGAATGAAACGGAAATTTCAGCAACAATGATAGCAAGACAATAGCAAAAGACAACAGCAAATCACCAACTTGTGACCCGAGAAACAACCCAGAAAATACCAACGGTGCGACACTCGAAACTAGTATCTAGTTGCTCCAGAAATTAACTAAAATCCCTCTATTTCTCACAAGTTTTACACTCTAAGAAACACTCACAAACACCAGAATTTTCAGGTTACTTTTAGATATATTCAGCTGATCTTTTGCTCTCAAATGGTGTTCTTTTTGTTGTGCTTTAGAGTGTGTAAAGATGTGTTCTCGGTGTGTCTAAAGTGAAGAAAGAGCAGCTTTTAAGTAGGAAGTGAAAAGCACTTTTTTGAACAGCTTTTTGTTCACTAAAAATATGTCCAAAAGGACTGATATTTGTTTACCAAAACCTGCCCAAAGGACTGTCCAAATAGGAGAAAAGACAGTTCTTTTCCACTAAATTTAGACACAAAGTAAAGTAGTTGCATTTCTAGCATGCTTCAGATAGTAAAAGCAAACCACCCTATACTCTAAATCCCATCATTCTACTTCCTACTCCTCAACTTTACCTATATCAAAAGCATCCCCTACTGATTTTGAACAAACCACCAAATAGATAATTGCATTTGAACCACAAACAAACTGAAAAACAGAACTAGAACTACTAGATTTCAGCAACTTAACAGACAACTAACTAGAACAAATAGCTTAAACAAACGATCAACTAATTAACATTTGATTCTGCCAAGATACTAAACTTTAGTTAATTAGTGCGACGAATTAAACACGACAATTAGAAACTAAAAAAGTTACAAACTTGAACCTAAGACTAATTTCAAATCGAAGCACAATAAATATTAACAGTGGAGCAAAATTAATAGAATCGATTAAGTTAAACGACGAAGATTTAGACAATACGACTACTTCAAAATACACTAATGCAGCCAAACGAATCAGCAATGACCAAAACAAGCGAAGAATCAAATGAAACCTAAACCTAAATCGCAAAAACAAAACAGAAAAGTAAATAAAGAAAATAAAAAGAAAGGGAAGTACGGTTTTACCACTCGAGGGCAAGTCGATGCCAAATCGAACAACGAAAAGATGCCGGGGACGCCGAGTGATGGTTGTCCGACCCAAAAAAGCATGTTTCTTTTTTATCGACGTTGAAAACAATGAATGCTAGCGTCGTATCAAAAGGAAACATGAGTCTTGGGTCGAAGATTGGCTAAAACAGAGGTTAAGTGGTGGGGCTGTGGTGGTCGCGCCAGTGGGGGTGGTCGGAAAATTTATCGCTGGAGTTTCGGGGTGAGATTGACATCAATAGGTAAGTCTTGAGGAGCTCCAACATATGTACGTATTGTAGCGTGGGGCGATCTAGAACTTCACGAATTTGAGAAAAAAGGAGCGGCTAGGGTTTCGATTTTTGCTAGATTCGGGGAGATTGGTGAGGCTCTAGAGGATTTGGAGGTTGGAATCGGAAAGAGAAGGTCGAGATTAAGGGGAGGAGGGTGAAAGTTTGGTGATGATTGGAGGTGGCCGGCAGCCGATGGACAATTTTCGGCAGCGGGGGTTTTGAAATAAGGACGTTTTGCTGGAGATGCCCGCCCGTAGGGCCCCGCCTGCTTCCCGCCCGAAAGAATCGCTCGGGGGGTTTGTATACCTGGATGGGAGATTGAACGGTGGCCTTTTAAATTAAAAGATGTTGAACGGCTGAGATCGCATCTCAGTAGCTTGGCCAAAACGACGCTGTTCTTGGTGTCTTCCGGGCCAATGGGTCTTGAGTTACTGGGCCACAGATTTTAGTCTATGTTTTTGGCCCAACAATAAAATTTGGCACAACTCATTTTAATTCTATAAATACACTTAAAATAATTAACCTAAAAACACAAAACCAAATAGAAAAATGTGGTCAAAGTATAGGCATTTACAGTGTAGTTGTCTTTCTCTAAATTGTGCATATATAGAAAAGCTTTCCTAGTCTGAAAATAGGAAAAAGGGATTTGTGTTTGTTGTATCTAAATAGGAAAAGAGTAGTAGTGAGCGTTATGTTGCTGCTAAGTTACCCCTAAAACTTTTGGGATATTTAAACAAATAGTCAGTCGTATTTATTGTTTATATTTTTTAGCTATATATATAAATTATGCATTGCTTATACATGATTATACACATATTAGACATATATATATATATATATACCTCCGTCGGCTATTTTTAGTTTAAGTTACCGAATGTGCGGGAAATCGGGTTAATTCTTCAAAACATTTTAACCCACTTCATTAGTTGGGCTGGACGCTAAATTTGAGTGGAAATGACATGTAGCCATTTTTTAGATGTTGTTTAAAATATATTTACAGTTTACAATGTATTTAAGATTAGCTAATATCACTCAAACTTTTTGACACAACGTCCTAGAGTTTAATCTCAAAGTTCAAACTTCAGAACATTGTGTCTTAAAGTTTGAAAACTGTGTCCAAAAGTTCAAATCTATGGCCTGAATTTTAAATTAGTATTTCAGAAATCCAGGACACTTAGTCCTGAATTTTAAATTAGCAGCTCAAAAATTCAGGACACTAAGTCTTGAATTTCCAAAGTCAAGATACTTAGTCATGAAGTTTGGATGAATTGGCTAATCTTTAATTACATTGTAAATTGTAGATATATTTTAAATAGTAAGCTTTAAAATGTCTAATACTGTACTTCGCCCTTAATTTGATCTAAGTGGTTCAAAATTTGTTTTATAACAGATTATCTTCGTAGAAAAATAAAATATACATACATACACAATATTATTTTTTGACAAAACGGATTTAGACAAACCCCCTTGACCCCATATAACACCGCCCCTGCTAGTCAGGGTCGGCTCAAGGGTCAAGCGAGTGAGACCCTTGTTTAGGTCCCTAAAAAATTGTGGTTCCCAAATATTGTTATTAGTAATTATTATTATGTAATTAATATTAAATCTTGTAAAAGAAATACAAAATTTTTGGGGAAAAAAAATTTGTTATGGAAAGGACAACTTAAAGAAGGAGACATAGACGTGTAAATCCGTAATTAGCCTTTACGTGTAAAGAAATATATACAATTTGTTGACAAGCAACAGTTTCTTTTCTACGTCATGTCTTTCAAATTCATATTTGTTACATATGTTTTTTTCTTCCTATGCATTTACATATTCTGTCAAACAAAAAAAAAAGGTTGAATAATTTGAATTGCACATTCGTTTTCATTCTTTCTCACGGTTTCAAGCGTTGAAGTAAGCAAATTGAAGTATTGAAACTCACCCATGGCTTGATTTATTTAATATCAGTCAGCAAGGTAGTAACTTTCAGAATCGGGTTTAGCTATTCTAATTTTCTATTATCTTTTTTTAAATTAAATTTTAAATATGTTAACAAGAAAATAGGTATAAATCTCGTTAGTGAAAACTCAAAAAAGAGAACAATGAAAACTTTAATACGGTCTTAGAAAGTTACTCTTAATTAATTTCCATCAAATAATAACAATGTTAAATATCAAAGGAAAAGTATTCTTAAAATGAACAAGTCTCCAATCAAATTGAGTTAGATAATAATGAAATTCAAGAAAAAGAACTCTATATTTAAAAAAGGTTTTATTAAAACAAATTCCATAATAAATATAAATTATGCTTTATATGCCTCTTAATAAAATTTTACTTTAGGCCACAAATATCATTCTGTCGCCACCGACTCTAGTAAGGAGCGGAGCTAGTCTTAGCCTATATATTTCTTAAGAAATCCATTAAATAAGTACAAATTATTAATTTAGACCTGGTAATTTAAAGGACCAGAATCCCAAACTTATAAGCTTCCAATCCTGACTCCGCCTCTAGTTCTAGTAATTGGCTTAAACAGACAACTACTATATTAGATTAAACTATATTAATACTGATATTGCTTTCCTGGCGGAGAAGAGAAAGTTCGACTAGTTAAAAGAGTCTGGTTAAGTTAAGTCCTAGTAGAAAAGGCATAGTTATCAGATTTAGGTTTATGTATCAAAGTTGTTTGTGTATGTTTCAAATTGCTGTATCACTAGTTTGAATTCAATGATCTGCTATACTTTGCTAATAACCTAGTTAGATCTTCATTCTTCTCTCGTGTGTTGCGATTTCACTGGTTAATTAACACAGAAGCGGACCTATGCAATAGATAGTGAAATTATCAGTAGTCGTAAAAAAAATATATATATGATATTCAAATTCTAAATCCGCCTCTAAATTAACATCTTCAATTGGCTTTGCTAAGCCAGAAACATAGCTTGGAAACTTTAGCAACGAAGCACAATCTAGCTAGCTGGTCTTTCATAACTAGCTAGCTCATCCAATAAGTAAATCAATTGCTCTTTCGGTCGCTATTTCACAACAAAACAATATTTTTTTAAAGTTTCGACCGATTTCGATCGATCTATTGAACCAACCTTGATCCGATCGCTGTTGGTCGGAAATAACGATCGATTTCGATCTGTACGATTTACCGATCATATTTATTACGACAGAATGAAATCGATCGAAAATCAATCAGTTTTGTTAATATACCGGCCAATTTCAATTAGTATTTCTACACGGATTTTCGCCAATTTTAGCTGATAGTATCTCTTGAATGTATATAGTCGATGTTTGTACTCTCATCTCGTAAATTTTTGGTGACTTTGTATTTTGATGGATTGGCAGTTTCTGTACATCCTAATTGCTTTTTAGACGTCAACTTTTCCGAGACTGTCTATAATCTTTTGCTTCCAATAGTGACCATTCCACATTTCCATCGGCATCATGGGCAACTTGCAGAGGCTATTGTATAAGTTATGAGTTCATCCGAACTCTATATATATATATATATATATTAAAAAATTACTAAGTAAATACAGATAAAAAAAATTTAATTCATAATATTCAATTTATGGATCGACCTCTCCCTACTTGTGTCACAGCCCATTTCTAGGAAATAAAGGTCAATTACCCAGCTAAACCACTCTCCCCTACTACTACTACTATCTTACCTGCAACATTATATTCATATAAACATATGCAAAATAAAAAATAAAATTATGACTCTAATTAAATTCTGAATTTTTAAATCATCTTTGCTCTTGTATATACGTAGTGGTGGTAAAATGGATAAAAAAAATAATTATCCATCTATATGGGTTGGCTAATGCGCTTTTTAAAAACGGGTCAAATGTGAATAAGTATCATATTATCCACTTAAAAAATGGATAACCAATGGATATAAAACTAATGGCTTTAACTTATATATCTGTAAAGACTCAAATAGGGAGTTACTCAAGTTTGGAAGACTAGGAATTCTCCCAAAAGTGATTATCTTCAAGAAGTCATGGATAACTTGAATATACATATTATCCGTTAGTTAATCCATTTTCTATTCATATTAAATATAAGTCGTGTCGAATAATTTAACCATTTTTATATTATCTGTTTTTAATCCATCCATTTGCCACCCCTATATATACATATCTCACTGCTTTCAATTCTATTTAATGTTTACCAAATTTTTGGTACGTTCTCATAATTAACATCCCTTGCTGCTTTCCTTCATATTGAATTCTCAGAGCTACTTATCGTTGCGCCTCCTGCTTTATTGTTTTCGGATCGGACAAGCTCATTTGCAAGCACGTGCTTTTTCACTAGATATTAATTTTAATCTAATATAGGAAGAAAGTTACTGTTCTATTTTAAATTAGATGAGGTATTTTTCTTTTTAGTTTGTTCCAAAATAAATGATACAATTTTAAATTTGAAAATAATTCAACTTTAAACTTTTCATGTTACTCATTTTATCCTTAATGAGAAGTTTTTATAACCACACAAATGTGATGACCCTACAAAGCTTTTACTCCTTGAGCTTTTAAAACCATAAATTTTAAAAAAAAAAAATTAAATTTTATATCAAATCAAACTATCTCATTTAAATTAAAACGGAGGGAGTACCTATAAGCAGCTGCTCGCATGAACAATTTTCACCGGTAAAAGACAAATTCCGCGATACAGAACGGCACGACTTTCAAGAAAACAGTTATCTTTCTGCTTTGGTGTATGATTCATTTATAACTGTTCTGAAAGAGGGGTACATGATATAAATCGGTAGTAGCTGAGAAAATAAATAATTATACAGCTTTTTCGGACACAGTAGTAAATACCTGCCCTACAAACCAAATGCAAATGGTATGTTGTAGAATCATTTGACCAACTACCAATTAACACGCGTAGGGAAGAAAGAAAGGGAAAAAAAACTACTCCAGCAAAAGGAAGAAGAAATATAAATCATCACATAATTTTAAAGGAATTTTAACAATGACAAACTTGCTCAATTAACAACACCCTAATATTAATTCTTTGATTGAATATATATAGCTAGCTTTGGAATTAAAGGGGGAGTGTAGTTTGTTACAGCTTCACAATCTTTGGGATGAACACTGGGTACCTATCAATGCAATCTTCCCATGGTCCATCAGTTCCTGTCTTGATTGTGCGGTTACACTTCCAAACAGCACTGTTACACTTGAATCCACTTCCAAATGCTATTTGCCAAATTCTATCACCTTTTCTCATCCTTCCTTTTGCCTCAATGTAACTCATCTCATACCATAGTGATGAAGAAGAAGTGTTACCTGTTTTGAAACATATATAACATAATAAACTAATTAGAATTCTGTTTTCTAATAGTTTTAAGCTTTTAGATGAGATAATCATATAATTTAACGTGGTATTAGAGGCAGCAAAATATCCTAGGTTCAATTATTTTAAGAGATTGTTACAGAAATAATTGGCCAGATTCAATGCTTACTTTTTTAGCCGGTATACATAGAATATATTGATTATATATAATTATACATATATTATGTACATGAATTATAATATAATTAAATTATCGAAAGTGTGTTTTCTCTAACAACTTACCAAATCGGTGCAGAGTCATTCTTGAAGCCTCAACATGTTCATCAGATAACTGGAGATTCTTCTGAAGCTCATCAATAACAGCCCTTCCACCAGCATGTATGCAAAAGTGTTCAAAAGCTTGTTTGAAATCAGGAATATAAGCTTTCCATTTAGGGTTAAATATTTTCCTTCCAATAAGAGTAAAAAGGAAAAGAAGCTGCTCTGAGGCAGGAAGAACCAAAGGACCAATTGTAGTTATATTGGATTTCAAAGCTTCTCCAGCTATAACCATAAGATCTTTAGAAAGATTAATACCAACTTTTCCTTGTGGATCTTCTTGTTCAAACACACATCTATAAGCTTTATCATCAGCACCTTTATGTGTTCTAACCACATGCATTAATCTATACTTAGCCCTACTGCTGTCTTTTCTCTTGTTTGACAAAAGTATAGCAGCACCACCCATTCTAAACAAACAGTTAGGCAAAAGCATTGCTCTCTCTGAACCTTGGTAATAATTAGGTGTAATAATTTCAGTACTTACAACTAAAGCAGATGAATTTGGAAGAACTTGAAGAAGGTCTCTAGCCAAATCAATAGAAATCAAACCAGCACTACATCCCATACCAGAAAGATTGTAACTTTTTATGTTACTTCTCAACTTGTATTTGTTCACAACCATAGCTGATAAAGATGGAGTTGGAGAAAACAAGCTGCAGTTGACGATAAGAATATCGATATCTTTAGGTTTTAGACCTGTTTTCTTCATTAAGTTATCAATAGCTGAGAATATGACAACTTCAGCTTCATTTCTAGCAGATTCCATTGTTGGTGTTGGAGGGATGTAATGACAAGCAGGAGGCAAACAAGTTTCTTCACCCAGTCCTGACCTTTCAAGAATTCGCATTTGGAACTTCACACTTTCAGGATTATCTTTCAAGATTAGACGTGAATGTTCCATAAAAGTTGAAAATGGTACTCTACACGTGACAGGAGCTTTGTAACATGAATAATCTACTAAGTAAATGGATCTTGGTTTTGACATGAAGTAAACTGTGGCTATAAAAATGATGAGGAAAGAAGAGCATAGGATTTGGATGAGACCAAAGTGGAGTGAATTCCAAATACTTAGTATTTCTTCAGGGCCTAATTTTAGTAACTCAAGTGTTACACCAGCCATAATAGGCACAAGCAAGAAAGTTAGAAAATTATTGACAAGGTATTGGTACCCAAGTTTGACATACTTGAGCTTCACAGAATTGGACAAATTTGGGACTGTTTCTGGCATTTTGACAACAAGAAAAAAAGAAAAAAGAAGAGAAAGTTTGAGGGAGATGAAATTAGATTGTAGTAGCTAGGACAATAGAAGGGGAAAATTATGAGAATATAAAGACTAAAATGAAGGGTGGTGAGACCAAAATGAGAGGGCAAAGAAATTAAATGAAAGGAGGGCAGATGAGAGAATTAAATGAACAACTTTCACGTCACACAACTTCCTCTTAGCTGGAGGTTTTTCTTTTGTCCCCGTGATCATTTATATTTCAATCAGTCTCTTGTTTTTAAAATTTATATTTGTCAATTTCGTAGTTTCTTGTTAAGATTATAATACGCTTATTTTAAATTAAAAAAAATGAGATACAAGGACCAAAAGGTTTACTCTATCCTGTGTTATTAATCAGACGCATTTAATTAAAGAAAGGTTTATGTTTCAAGTTTCAACCACTACTAGAGAGTTCTTATATCATCTTTAAGAATGATATATCAACTTATATGGTACTGAAAGAATAAATAATAACCTTTGGATATGGTTATGTGTGTCATGAACTTTACATATTACGTTTGATTTTGAGAGTAGAATAATTATTTTTAGTTTGAGATGAAATGAATTCCTTACTACTCTCTCCGTTCCCATACGTCGTTTTATCAAACTAATTTTTTTTCAAAATATTTGATGTTTTTAAAAAATAAGAAGCCATTTATTAATTTTTTTCGTCCCAAGTCTATCTTTGTTGTTCAAGTTAGTGGAATGTTCTTCTTCTTCTTTACTTCTTTTAAAATTAAAAACTCTTCTCCTGTGGACTAGCCAAAACATCGAAAAATAGAAGTAAGAATATTTTGCCACAGAGAGCAGTGACCTTAACAATATAAAATGAAGTAGGAAAAACAAATTCCTGGCCCATGCCATTAACTCTCTAATCATCAACTCTTCAATAACTTGAGAATTTCCATAATTCCAGACATGCATTACCATACATGAACTGCTATGTTTCTTTTCACCTTCTGTACTATTCTTTTTTTTTTTTCTCACTCTTTTTAGGCGCCAGTCTTTTATTTCCTGGGAGGTGGGGAGGGGTTTGGGG